>JABFPM010004988.1:0-11861 GCA_022817325.1 Idris sp. 1 HC-2018 | reverse complement strand
AAAAATTTTGTTTAACACTTTTTAAAATAGAACTCAAAGTTTATTTCATTTCAATAATTTTTTTCTTCTATATTTTGTAATTGGTTTTATAAATAAATTTCACATAAAACTTTGTTGCTATTTATTTTTATAATTAATTCCTAATTATAAGTATTTTTCAAAGAGACTTGATCGCCCGCACGTACAGAAAACCACTAACGAAATGTGAACTAATACTAGAATCATCATTTACTAACACATTATGTTAGTAAAAAAAAGACCAATTGTTAGATCTCGCATTATATCATCTGTCTTAAGTTTTCCATTGTCATTTCTTTTATTTGTTAACTATTCATTGAAATGACACAAAGTATTCAGTGGATTATCAAATACAAGGTTTCTGATATGAGTATTGTCTATTTTGCAGCCACCATATTTTTTATTTTTCATTAGATTAAAAAGAAAACTGACCTTGTTTGTCTAACTAATTATAAAATATTCATAAATGTTATTTTTTTGTATTAACAAAAAGAAATAATTTTTCATTTTAATGACAATTCCAAGTTTATTTTTATGTAAAAAATAAAATGAACATTTTAAATTTATTTCTATAAAATAAACTACAAAAAATAATTGTAATAGTCATTAATTATATACATCGTATGAAAATTTTAATTACACTTTTCTGACCTTAAAAAAATCAATTTTACGGTTTTTTGTTTCATTGAAAACAAAAAGTGTTTCTATGCATTCTACAAATCAAATAATATAATTGTTTGCAGCTATCTTAACCACAAATTTAATGTGGTAACATTGAGAAAGACAAACAAAGTACATTAAAGTGCATACACACAAATTGTGATGCTTTGAATTTACGATGAGGTGTAACGCAAGTATTTACAACACTTTTAGCCGCACATTTTTTAACATTATGACCCGGACTGTTTTTAGTAAATTGATTATTTGCTTAGTAATTAAAATATACAAAACTTAATAATTTCCTCTTGTCACTTTTTGGTTTTATATAAACAATTTTTTTTTTCTATGATTGAATCAATTCCTGTAAAGCACCAGAAATTGAACATTACCAAATAAAATTCAATTTATTGTTTTTCATATTTTTGTTGAAAAACTCTTTACAAGCTTGGTCTAAAATATTATTTATTCTTCCATTACCATTTCATTATTTTCATAAACTGCATTTCAATCATCTGACATTTTATTCTTTAACACGCATAGCTGAGCTTAAACAATAAGCTTTACTTAGAATTAAATTTGCAAACTCAGTAACAAACATGCATATCATAATTAATTACACTTTAAGCCATGACATGTTTTATTATTTCAGCTAATCTTTTTAAATTCTAATCTTGTGTAATCAAAAGACCGATATATTTGTAAAAAAAAAATATTTACGGTATTAAATTCATGTTTATAGAAATTGATTTATAAAATATTGTTACTTTAAAAAACCATTAACTTTGAAAAATGTTTAGCTGATTGCTACGGAATGTCGATAATATTCGGGAAATGCGAGATAAAATTATTTAATATCAATTAATATTTAAATGATACTTAATTGAAAGTGTGGGATAAAATCAGAGACAAATAATTAAGACATATTGCAATAACACTCTCTAAATGTGAAAATAAAGAACTGAGAGTATTGTTAAAGCTCTATTAGGTGTTGAAATAAGAAATAGTAACAGTGCAATTTCAACTAATTTTATTATACACCTGCTATTATATAATTTGATAATAAGTAATGATACAATTTCATGAATTCAAAAAATAAAATTTTTCACTAATAATTTCAGAGTTTAAGTAACTTGTAATCCATAAATATCAGGTACAAATTTAGAAGCAAATAATTAAGTTAAATGGTGTATGAAACATTGTAAAGTGAATAAAAGTTGATAAATAACATAAAATTAAGTTAAGTAAAAATATAAATTGCATATTAGCAAAATTCTATTACAAGTACACAGTGACAAATATTTTACTGATATTATATACAGATTGATGCAAATGAGTTTATTAATTTTATTTATTAAAAATATTTATAATGATTAAAATTTAATTTTACAAACAAACAAAAATTAAATTACAATTGAAGTTGTTAACTGTTTTTAATTTAAATTCTTCGTGAGCTTCTAAAAGAAACCATAAACTTAATTGTAAAAAGTTATACAAATTAATTTCTTTGTATACTTTTTTTTGTAAGTTTCATAAAAACGTACAGTTGTGCAAATAGTAAGGTTATTGCAACACATTCTAATGTTTATAATAGAAAAAATTCTTACAATTAACATAGAAAAATAGTTATTAAATTCTACTATACTAATGTTTACACTGACCCTCAACAATTAATTACTCTAATAAGTCGTGCATTTCTATAGATTATTTTAATATTAAATCTATAAAGAAACTCTATGCTTTTTATAGTGTTTACAATTCCACATATAGAACAAGTTACATGTTCTCTAAACTATTTATTAGCTTTGTCACATTGGCTGGATTAAGAATTTTTTTCGTAAATAATAATATAATTAAATTTCATTCTCAGACAATTTTGAATAATCTCTCAGTTCTATAAACTATGTAATAATTATTATAATTATCGTATAAATAAAAAATTTAAAATATTGTTTTTAAAAAAATAAGTTTGTAGGTATTATAGTATAATTAGGACACAGCTGTAAAAACGACCTATCAAATAAGGTCGGTTTTGCATATTTTGCGTATGTGAATATGATTTATAAATAGAATGCACATTGTTTCTAGACTTCTTTAATTAAAGAATTTTTACAAAATAATATGTATCTACACGTTTCTTTTATACACCTTTTTATGTATGATTGTAGATGCATAAAAATAAATTTACAATTCAGAACATATCTTAAATGAGTTCATGCAAAAGAAGATACATTATTAAGGTATTACTTAAATTTAAAAGTTTAATTTAAAAAATTATTTTTCTTCTATATAAATAAAACTTTTAACAATTGAATGGTTTTCTAATATAATTTTTATCTCGATTTCAAAGATGATATGAACAAAAAAGTTTTAAAAAAGTTCTTTTGTATTCAAAATTATAATGTGCACTTTACGTTATATAATTACAATATTGAATTTTAAAATAATATTTAGTGAAATTGAATGCAAGATTAGCTATTTTACCGACTGCTTGGAGAAGAAAAAAGACTAGCTCCGCATGGTCGGCTTTTACACTGCAGTTTGGTAGACAATCGCTAGACGGAGGCACTTTCAGATTGAATATTAATGAACATTTGAGTACAATACAAATTGTACTTCAATTATGTTGTATCCTATGTTATATTCAATGGACTAAAGAAAAGGTTGAAAAAATTAGCAACTATTATAACTTTTTTGTGAAACTAATTTTTTTCAAAGTGCAATCTTGTTATTTTTAATAAAAAATTAATATCTAGTATTATTTAACCAAACACAGTCATGATTAAATCAATACAATAAAAAGCATTAAATATGCAAATTGTGTTTTATAATCTTAAATGATCATTTAAAAAATTATTTTAAGACAAAAACTATGCATTGTAATTCGATTGTAATTACATGTTAAAAATTTTTCTGAACTCATATTGAGATATAATCAGAGAAAGTTTAAAAGTAACTTCTTCAATGATTTGCAAAATTATTTGTAAAATAATGATTATAATATATTATAAATGTTTTACTGAAATGACTCTATGAGTTTTAATATTCATAATAACTTACATTAAAAATTTGTAAATGTCAAATAAAACCGTCATTTTTCTTAATTAATGTTTACACTAAAAGCGCTTGTAAAATACTTTAATGTTAGTCTAATCATCAGTAGACATTTATATTGCTATGTATATTTCACTATTACGTATGATTAGTAGTACACTGTTAGACAGTGCAAACATAATAATTTATTTTAGCATTGTTTAACTGTGTGTGAGGGTGTTACACACGGCCTTGCATTGTTTTCTGAAAAAGCAGAGGAGATATCTACATTCTTTCCATTTGTATGGCAAATTGTTTCACTTAAAGTCAAGATCATTAACATTCTAAATATTGAAAATTAATCATTTATGTATATAAAAATGTCTTTTAAGTAATAAAAATTAATTCTTTCTGATTCAAATAATTTATTACTGTGATTATATTATAAAATCTGATTAATTATAATAACAAATTCATGCAATTTTCTTAACATGAAATATATAATATACTTTTGACATGTCATTAATAATTCTAACAGAAATCAATCATACAGATAAAAATTTTTATTTAGAGTAATAGAATGATATAACATGGATCCGTTTTTCCATAACTATAATTTCATCTTTAAATCGAACTTTTAATTACATCTATCAGTTGACAACAATTGCAAAATCTAAGCTTGTCATAATGATAAATTATAACCCTGAAGTACAGAGCAAAATATCGATAATTAATATTATGATATACTGAAGAAAGTAGTTTCGTTGAATTTATGCATTAAGTAGACGGCGCTTCCTCCGTCAATTGCTTAAATGACAATTTCCTCATTGTTAAGAATCGATGATACCAAATTACAATGCTTTTCATCCAAGTACATTTAAATGGCAAATTTATACTTTTGTTTCTGTTCATTACGAAATAAACAATTATGGCGTTGTAATAAATGTTATGTATTGCAAAAAAAGTTCTTCCTTCCCATAATGCGTCCCCGTGACGAACCACGTCGAGGAGTGTCAACCATGCAGAAAAAAATATACACACTTTTACGTAAAAACTATGCATGTAGTAGGTCCTTTATTATCGATTCTTTATAAAGTGATCATTCACCCACAATTCCAGTCAGTTCTCTGGAAAACACGCGTAAATCGATGCTGACAATGTAAATATTTTAGTGATCGGTATAAGTGAAACAACCTGATAAGAAAAGTGATAACATGCTTTGTTAGTGAAGTTTAAGTTCAAACTTGAAGACAAAATGGTACCGACAAAAAATATCAAAACTAAAATGTCACCAACTCTTAGACTGTTCGTAATTTGGATGTTAATAGGTCTTGTGAACAATGTCTTTAGCAAACCCATAGTTACTACTACAACCGGTATAGTGGTCAGCAAACCCGCCAACAGTTCAGCGAATCCAAAGGTCGTGGACATAACTCTGCCTCTGAGCCTTTCAACACCCGAAGACCTTATTAATTGGGCAACCTATGCGATTCGAGTGATGGCTTCGAAAATTAATGTAACCATTAATCACATGAATGAAACAAAGTCACCGCTCAATGGAAATATGTACACCAAGGATTTAATTCCAAAGATGGAGACGATTGTCCAAAAGATAATGAAACAAATGCCAAAGATGAAAGCGTTACCTACAAAATCAACTTACATCCAGCAAGATGTAAAATTCAAAGCAGCAGAAACTGTTCCTCGGGGCTTCGAACAGTTACCCACAACGACAACAATTAAGCCAGGAAATTCCAGATCTTTTGACGTGTACTCTAAATTGGGTGATCCGAGGTATTCTTACAACCCATTTGCGGGTGTTTTCTTGGAGACTCTTCCTCATGTGAATCCTTTCGTAAGATACGCACCAAGTGTTATCAATCATTATTATGAACCAAGTGGTACGAGGATATTTCCTGAGCATGCTATATTTCCTGGCGTAGGATACCTGCCTTTGAGTAACAGACAAAACCCGTTCTCTGTTACGCCTAAAAAAAATACATCCCGTACTACTATGAAAGAAGAATCCAGCACAGAAGCTACAACTGTTGCCACAACGATGGCAGAATTGTCAAGTCCAGAAAAAATTCGAACTTTTAATGATGCATTTAAATTGGATACAGAGACAACTACTCTTAGACCATTAATTACGGTTCCGTTTGAAGCATATATAACTATCACCAGGGAAGGGTCTGCTCAACCAGAAAAAATTCTGGTCACAAATAGCCCGGTGATACCGCAAAATTCTTTGTCTGCACAAACGATGCCGGATTCTTATTCTATGATTAATAATCACAAAAACAGCGATTATTTTAGTACAACTGTGAGAGATCCTCCAGATGAATTTCCTCCGTATTTTATGAAGAGCGATAAATTGGAAATGTCACCTGAAGATTATAAAGACTCCACAACTGAAAGAGATACGAGTAAAAAATTAGAAAAAAAAGAAAAGTCCAAACTGAAACCAAAAAAAAAACAACAGAATTCGCCAGTTGAAGAGACTCTGATAAAATTGGTTGTTCCTAGAAAAAAGAGTCAAAATGATAATTCAAACAGTAAAGAGGAACCTCCAATAATTAGAATTGTAAATGAAAGAAAGAAGAAATTAAAAGAACAGCAGAATAAAAAGGTATTTTAAACGAAAGATTGTTAATTTTTTAGTTTGTAAAATAAATAATATCATTTTTTTTTTCAGAAGAAAATTCGTTTACAAAATATTACAATAGATACTGACGTCGACGATTATGATGACGAAGTACGACATTTATCATTCAAAGGTTTTCTGAATTAGTTTTCAAGTTTCATTCAATTTTTCTCTAACGATAAATCAATCTTTTGCAGAAGTTAGAAAATGAAGATGATAATAATGAAATTGATGGCAATAACACAAGTGAATCCGATGTCAGTAGTAGCCAAGAAGACGACGAAGAAGATGAAGATGAACCAATGGGATCTGTTCAGTCTCTCTTGGGACTTCTACCTTTACTCGCCCCAATTTTAGAAGATCTCAGTGATGTAAGGACAATTTAATTCATCCATTTCTATCAAAATTGGAAAAGAAAATACATAATTCAATAAAATTTTAGCCAAATACGAAAACAGATTACGCTGGTATTCTTACAGCTGCCATACCTCTTCTTCAAGGAGTATTAGAAGTACGTTGAAAAAATCTTAAAATAAACTCTCGCAAGAGTAACTTAAATGCAAGTTGCTTATAACATTTTTTGCAGGGAGATGAAGATACACCTGGTGTTGATATTGCAGGGACAATAGGTCCCCTTTTGGCAGATTTAAGTGCGGTATGTGAACATTAGGGTTTTTCAAAGGTTTTAAAATCACTCGTCAAAAATTTGAAGCTTCCGATAAGATAAGACTTCTCACTTAGTTTTTAAGCATTTTAAACATGTTTGGTTGGCACACCAGAAGTCAGAAAATTTTTAGAGAACAGGTGTGCGTACTAAACATTTTTAACAAGCTTAAAGGCTACGTGAGAGGTCTTATCTTATCGGAAACTTAAAATTTTTCTCTAGATAACATATTAATAATAAGAAAATAAATATTTAGTGTAATTTACAAAGAAAATTTTATTATAAGCAACAATTATATATTAACTTAAATTAGGGTCCAGATGGGCGAGGTAGTGATGTGGCAGCAATATTAGGTCCAATTTTAAGTTTGGTCGCCCCTCTGATTGGTCCAATTGTTGGTCCTGTGATTGGCCCACTTCTAAGACTAAGCAGTAGTGTATGAAATCAAATTTTATTCTAAAATTTATTCAAGTATTACATTTTTACGAATTATAACAGAATCAAATTTTTTAGCCTCCAGATAAAGGCTTTTCCCTAGGTGCTGTCATCAATTCTGTTGCAGGACCATTAAGCCAGGTAACATTATTTTTAAATAAAATTTTTTCTAATTAAAATCAGAAAATATGTTCATACAATTTAATTATCTTTCACTTTCCAACTAAAAACACTTAGTTTTAACACTATCTTCATAAAAAGCCATTTGATATTTGAAGATGAAACAACTTTTTAGTTTCGTGTATAAAAGACTTGCGATTAATCGGGTCAGACGATTGCGTTGAAATTTCTCAAGCAATGACTCTTTTGCTACTTGCAAAATATTCTAGTCCACGTTACAAAGAGGGGTATAGTTCACTGCTGTCATTGCAACAGCAACTAGAAACTGACGTAGAAGAAATTATTCAATTTTTTTTGTTATATCCATTATTATATAATTTTATGCTATTATGTCAAAATATATTTTTTATCAATATTTTAAAATTATTATGAAATACGCAAGTTAAAAATAAATTACACGACTATGTGTTTCGCATAAATCGCCATTTAACATACATCAATTTGTATTATTTTCAGCCAACTGAGCCCGGAGGAATGTCACCTTTCTCAAACTTGGTAACTCAAGTTGTCGCAGGTCTAAGTAGAGTACGTGTTAAATTATCATTAATATGAATTACATTGTGTAATTGCACATAAGTGTTATGAAATTGATCCTTTTCAGCTTATATATTCAACAATAATTATTGACATTTATATTTTGCTTGCTTTTTTGTAGGAACTGTCGACCGGAAATGCTGGTTCTGATTTTGGAGCAATTATTAGTGCCGTTCTGTCGGGTGTTATTGCTGGAACAAGTGCAGGGGTAACTGGCGGATTGAGTGAATTGAGTGGCGGATTGAGTGGTGGACTGAGTGGTGGATCCAGTGAAGGATCCAGTGAAGGTCATGCTCCGGCTCCTGCTGCATATGGCTCACCTCAAATTGTGGGCCCTGTCATGTCATCTACTAATTTTGGCAATGTAAGTAAAATGTTAAAGAAAAACTATTTTTGACAATGTATCAAATAACGTTATCAATTAATATTAAAAAAAATTCTGTTGTATTTTTTTAAATCTCTGGAAAACTTTAAAAAGTAATCTGAAAAGTTCTTACAATAATTCAGCTCTAACTAAAAATGTTTGTACATTACTCTAAGGAATCCCAGTTTTTACAATTTTCCAGTAATCAAGATTTTTAGAAATTTTCAATAAAAGAATTCTAAATTCTTACCAAAAATTTTAACAAAATCTCTTTTTAAAAAAATTGAATTTTTTTATACCTTGAATTCTGTAAAATTATGATAGGTCTTAAAAAATTGTACAAATGAAATTTTTTCAAAGCAATTTTTGACTAATTTTCATACTAAGAGTTTTTCAAATATTTTTTTTAAACTTTACAATAGATTTTTCGAACTTTTTTTTACAAGGGTTATTAAAAGTGAATTAAATTTCAAAACTTATGTTTTAGAATGCTGTGCCAGCACACGCTGTAAATCCTTTACAGTTGATAGGAATGTCAGTAAAAGATATCTTAAATGCTGGCTTAACTGTTGTTTCGTCAATAATAACAACTGTGACAGGTCTACTTGGAGCTTCTTCTGGAACGTCGGGAGCATCTTCGGGAGCATCAGAACCCATGCCAAGTTATGGACCAGCACCACTTAGTTACACTGCCCCACCCCAAAACCTTAACAGACCGAGGAAATTTGCTCTATAAGACAAATAATTTGTAATTTTTCGAAATCTTTATGCCATGCTAAATATTTCAATGATCATAAATTGAATATTTATTTAATTCTGCAATCAGTTAAAAATTCAAAACAATGATCTCATTCAAGTGTCTCTTTACCTTTAGATATTTTATTGTAATTTATGAATTTGTTCAATCTATTTTAATTTGATTAGAAACTTTTATTCATTAATAAACTCACATTCTTTTTCTAAAGTTTTTAAAATAATAACCAACAAGCTGTCGAACTTTTAAGTGATTGTCAAAAAGTTTAATATTTTAATTTTTTTTAAATTATCATTACACTACAATCACAAATCCACTTGTTTTATTTGTGAGCATTGATGTGTAGCTTATACTTATGTATTACTTCATTAGACTTAACAGTATTGAATTGTAAAAAAGAAAGTATCCATATGTTATGTATATTAATTTATTATACAATGCATACACAATGCATATTAAAAATATTGAATCAATATTAAAATTGTTTAATAAAACAGAAACGAATAATTATTTCACAATAAATTAACTAATCATTCTGAAAACAAAATTTGTAAGAAAAAAAATCTGAATTACTTTTTATTTTCGTTTGAATTTATAATCTGCCAAAATCTAATTTGGAAGCAGGCGTAAAGCGAATATTAGCAATTGGCACATATTAAATCACGTATGCGTGATTTTGCTTAGCCGCAAGATCATTGCGGAAATGTTTTGTGGGCTCCCGCAAAGCGACTTCCGGATACAGCATGCGAATGTCTATTCGACACGGAAGTCGTGAAGAAAACGAGCGATTGCACTCGCTATTTTGTTTTCTTCTTTGGTAGCTGCGACGAAGCACGTTAAAGCTCATAATTTGCTGCTAGTTATTCGACGAGTCATCATTTATGTTTAGCTAATAAGCGAAACATGACGACTGCGGTAACAAGAAGAAAATTATAAACAGTGTTTGAAGAAAAAGGTTATAATTAGACTTTTTTACAAATGTAATGACGTTTTCCAAAATTTAAAATCATTAATACTTTCTATTTCAATGTTGCTGTATTTAGTTTCAATAAGTTAAAACTTTCCTAAAATTTTAAGGAATATTTTGAAATTAATAGAAAATTCATTAATTCAAAGACCACTTAATTTGAAATTCAAGTGAACAATTGCTATTTATATCGTAATCATTCTTGTGCTCGATTTCAAGAACAGTTGCGCGAACGTTTGCTTAAATGCGATTTGCATTTTTTAGCCTACATTTTCCATTTCATTGTTAATTTTGATACACTAAGTCTAATAAAAACTAGCAATCATAATCAATTTTTAAATGCGATTCAGTCACCAGAACCTGGCGACTTATTAATATTGTGAAACAACTCTCTAAAACGAAATTGGGCATGCCTTTTGTGTGTTTCACCTTTACTATGAATAGATCAATTAGCTACGAATCAATCACACGATAATTCCCATGAAATCTTCGGTGCACAATGCTTTAATTTGAATTTTAATTAAAAGTACACTGTATCACATTGATCAAAATGAATTTTTTATTTTAAAATTATAAAATATTAAGGTAATTAACGGTTCTAAAAATTTGATCATTATATCTTCATAATTTATAAATAACAAAAAATCACTTTATACAACTTTCGGATAACATTTTCAGGATAATTGAAAAAAAAGAATTCTTCATCGTTCTAATTTTTATTTGCAAAATTATCAGAAAGAGAAAGTTGTGCTTATCTAAAACTCGGTATCCTTACCCCAAGATGACCCTATGATTTGTACATTTTTTTTCCTTTTTTTTCCATCACAAATATCATTATGCAAGCGTGTATAAATTATTTATACCCGCGAGTTTTTTTTTGTCGCGAGTAAAATTAATGCCAAATAGCACATGCAAATAATAATTTTTGTCAAAAAAAAGTGGATCCAAAAAAACAACATTCGTTACTGTGATTTATGAATTGCAAATCGTCCGATGCACCTTGTAGATACCGTCTTAATAGCAGCAGCGTTAAAAGTGACATGCTCCTTGACGGCTCGTCCTAGTTTACGCACGCGTCATTTGTCGAGCATATTATTTTCTGACTGACTGCAGGAAGGTGAATAAACACAGATCCTTATCAGGAAGACCTAGTTTTAATATGCGTGTCGATCCGAATCCGGAATCACTCGAGTTTGGCAAAAATGCATGACGAGTTTTGTAGTTGCGTAATAACCATGCTTTACACCTGTCGATTATAAAATTATATGCAATTAATTTTTAAAGGTGATACTTCAAGCTCCCATAACTTTGAAAATACAATTGGAGCAGAAAAAATCAATTCAATTATTTTGTAATTTAGTTTAGTTTTTTAAGAAATTTACAACTTTTTTCTTAATAAATGCAGTTAAATTTATTAAATAAACTTTTTTGAATAAAAATTTGACAATATATTATAATTTTTCAATATTTCTTAAAATAAACCCAATTTTTGAATTTTTATATAAATTATCAATATTATTAAACAATTTTATAGTGAGTGGCTCCAGCCACAAGCACAGGACTTTTCTGTTTATTATTGTTATAATAATTAATATTTAAAAATATTTCTAA
>JABFPM010004987.1:0-11863 GCA_022817325.1 Idris sp. 1 HC-2018 | reverse complement strand
AAAGTCGACGGTCAACTGATTTTCCGTAATCGAGCAAATGTCGACTTAGCATCGTTGAAGATCAAGCCTCTCAAAGTGTTCGTCGACGTGAAGGTAGATCAATCAACTTCGTTGATGCCGAATTCCATAAACTTTGTGAATGTAAAAGTCGATGACTACAACTGGACAACAAGAGTGATCAACGGTTACTCGAGCTCTTACGAGCTGAGTGCAACGGATTCCTTGCAGTCACGGGTCTGGGAAATTGAAACGGCGCCAACGTTGACGCCCAGGTTTGAGCCTATCGAAATGAAGGATCTGATAGTCGGGTCCGAGACGACGAGTCAGCAAAGAATTGAATTACTCCAACTTCTGAACGACAAGCGTCGAGATATTGCTCAGAACATCAGGAAAATTGACTGTTGCACCAAGATAGAGATGGACATCGTTGAAAAGCTGGGATTTGTACCAGTGAGTAGCAAACTGTATTGAACTTCAAAAACAGGACGAGAGACCATCAAGGATACCATTAGCGAATGGAAAGAACAAGATATTGCAACTGAAACGTCTTCTCCGTATACAAGACCCGTGTTACTTGTAAAGAAAAAGAGTGGCGAACCACGTCTTGTTTTGTACTTCCGTAAATTAAATTCACAAATTGTTAAATTTCATTTTCCATTACCGAGTATGGATGTCCGCGTATTTGAAACAACACATTGGTGCCTGTTTGCAGTGTATTATAAATGAGAAACCCCGTGAAATGCAACCCGGATTGCTGCACCCGATTCCTCCGGGAAAACGACCGTTCTCGACCATTCACGTAGATCATTTAGGGCCCTTAGTTACATTAGACCGCTGAAACAAATATTTGCTCGTTATTACTGACAATTTGACGAAGTTCGTGGTCCTTGAATCAGTGCCTAGTACAGAAGCGGCTTTACTATTCGTAGATTAAAAAAATTTGTTAATTTGTATGGAGCGCCTGACAAAATTGTAAGTGACCGGGAAACGAGCTTTATTGTGGAAATTTTTGAACGATTCTGCGAATATTCCGCAATTAAGCATGTCCTAAACTCCAGTCGTCATCCACACGCTAACGGGTTGGTCGAGCGCACTAACCAAACTATTTTAGCACCAATGAGAAGTAATTCGATTACTTCTGCGCCCAAAAATTGGGATAACTCCGTTAAACAAATTGCTCGGGACGTGAATCTTTCGAGTAACGAAACAACCGGTAGACCTCCTTATAAGGCTTTGTATGGGTACCTTCCAAGATTTGAGTCGGATTAACTGCGACCATTGACTACGGGGTCCGACACTTATACCCCGGCTCAGGAAGTGCAAAAAGAAATACGAGAAGCAATTCATGTTGCGCAGGAGAATTATAAGGCGAGGTACAACCGGAGTCACCGAAGTAATGTAAAACTTGATATGTGCGAACCAATAGAGTATCTATGGGTGAGAGCACCAAGATACAGACTCGATATAAAAATCCTTTCGTCATCGTCCGCGTGTTCCCTAACGACACGTATGAAATTGAAAGTTTATGGTGTGTCCAAAACTTGAGAGAGAGAGAGAGAGCTTGTTAGTAATAAACTTTTATATATATATATATATATATATGTTAACTTGAGATAGTCTTACGTTTATATTCAAGAACTGATTTAATTGAAATGCTCAAATAAATTTTTATCTCTTATCTTTGACAATTATTAATTATAATCTAGTTTTAATTCTGTGGTTTCCCGCAATAACAAGACAAGTCCATTTTTTATGATTTCAAAATATTTCACGTTAAAAATTTCAAAGATGAATTTTCAATTTAAGGTTTTTAACAAAGTAATAATGTGGGCTCTGTTTAGTAATAAAATTATCATCTTTGAACACATATTTTTCACCTGTAAGAGCACAAATTTTTTTCACAGCTCGTTTTGTAAAACAGCTTAACACTAGTAATACTAATTTGTTTGCAAATTTGTGACAATTATTCTTTTATAAAGTACTTTACTTCATCTAATTTTGAAGAAAAAAATTGTTTCTTTTTATAAATATAAATACAATTTACTTAAAACTACCAAAGGGTAGTTTAAATTTTTGAGGGAATTTTTTATAAACAATAAGTAGCAAATTAATTTTTTTTCTTTGACTAGAATACTTTATAGGACTAATGAAATCAATAGGACTTAAAATCTTCTATTAATTTATTGTAAAAAAAGCAAGAAAAAAGTGAAAAAATGAAATAATAAGCAAAACGTGGAACAGTTATTTATTGTTAGAAAGTCTCAAAATATCAGCGCTGTTTATCGATTTCGTTTGTATTTTATAATTCTAAAAAAATTGCAATTACAATTTAGATTGTTCCTTTATTCAAAATACATTGCAAAAAGATCGACTTTTTCATTTTTATTTATAAGAAATTAGAAAAATCAAATTTGTCCCCTTGGTAGTTCTAGGGTAACAGATTTTCTGGTAGTTCTAGTGTTAATGTAATAGACTTGTCTTGTTATGGTGGGAATCACCAAGTTATTATATTAATGTTATTCCCCAAATATTTTTTTAACATTGAAATTAAGTTATACATTCATAAAATATATGCAAATAGAGATATAACAATCAAAAACATCATTTAGAACATTTTCAGACAATTTCTTATTAATAATAATAATGATTAAATATAATTGAAATACTTCGATAGTGGACTTGTCTTGTTATGGCAGGAAAATGGTGTCTTGTCTTCTTTTAGTGGGAAAAGTTTAATTCTTTTATGTTTTAAGGTTCTTATCAATGCCTTAAATAGCAAGTTTTGACAATAGACATAGTATTTGATGATTATATTTTGTACTCTGATCTCAAAAATGGCCAAAAATAAAAAATTTCAAAAAGTGGACTTGTCTTGTTTTGGTGAAAAGCCACAGAATTTGAATGGAAAGATTTTTATTTTTCATTTTTACAGGTTACTTGAATATAAATTTATTTATTAAAAATAAACCATTTATATGTTGTTTAAATGACAAGAATTTTCAAAGCTCATTTATTAATCAAAAACTATAATGTACGAAATACTTTTTGTTTTATTTGAAATAATGCAAAAGTAAGTTTTAATGAAAATTGCTACATTTCGTTGAAAAAGTTATTTATGCATCAAAACTCTTATAATATCATAAACTTTAATACTCGTGTAAATGAGTTTGTTTTATTTGTTGAAATAAATAACTTTTTTAACTACAAAAATTTTTGTCGTTGATTTTTGTCGACTGCAAATCTACTGGCATGAAAAATTGAACAGCGTTCTGGTTAAGCGCATTCTTTATTGAACAAAACTTTTGTACAATTATGTTTAATCAAAAGAATTGACAACTTATTTGTAAATAATAATTTTAATTTTAATGTAAATTTGTAATTAATAATTTTAAATGTTTAAATGTGAAAAATCTTTTTAATATTACTAAATTTTATAAACAAAAGTAACTCGAATCTTACAAAATATCTAAACTTGAAAATCAAACATTAAAATGATTATTCTAGAATTTCTAACAATCGCTAATATTCTAGAAAGTTGTTTTAAGCCAAAAATTTAATATACTACAATTTGTCTGATGTATTGCCTAAGTGTAAACACAAACAAACCAAATTAATTCTAAAGGCTTTAGAGTGATAATAAACTCTGGCACACATTTGCCTAGTGTACTATGTTAAATATTTATGCACGTAAAATAAGAGATTTAAATTTATTTAAAATTTTCTCGCGTCAAGTATTTACTATCGTTCTAAAAATATTTTTATATTTTGTAGAAAATCTTTTTGCAACTTGATATTCATAGTATTTAATTTCAAGATTTTTATAGCTTTTGTTTGGAGTGTACTTGTATACGAACTAAATTATTTCTCAATATCTACAAAATTAAGAAACACGGTATTAAAATATTTTATTTTTGTTTTGAATAGAAATTGATCTGGCTTGGAAGAGTCTTAGAGTTATGAACTGAAGATGAATTACCTTATTGACCTATCTTTAGTGCTTACTTTCTTATTCATCAATTTAGTCTCAATGGTGCAGATTTAATGCTCTGACCTAAACTTCATTGTATTCATTTTCATAAATAAAACTTTAATCTTGTTCAAATTTATCAGTTTTTCCAATAAAAATAATTAAAATCTAATCTGCATGAGAGCTGGTTATTTATATATAAGCAATTCTAAAGGTATTTTTTTAAGCAATTTTAAAGGGTTCATCCTTTATTTATTTATTTTTTCAAGTTTTTTGTGCGTTGGAGAAGCCAAGGAACAAGGAAAAAATAACCTGGAAAGTGTCTCTTGAGTTCCAAAATTTTTATTTTTTTACTGCTACAATGAAATTGTAAAATTCCTTTTGATAACATATTGAAGAGCGACATCCTTAAATGTCTAAGAACGCCACTATTTTTTCGCGTATTTAAGAGGCAAAGAAAACAAAAAAAATGGTTTGAAAGGTAACCCTTTGACCAGAAATTTGTCGATTTTTTTACGGCTAAAAGGAAAATATCTGTAAAATTGCTTATATGAAATTTTAATAATGTCAGAAATATTATGAAGGATCTAGAACTTTTGTTTTTAATTTCAATAAAAATATATATAATGCTTAATTGATTTAAATATATATTGAAAAATTTAAGTTTAAATAATTTTGTTTGTAGTTTATATTACAAAAAGTCTATTTAAGAAGCAGTTTTATATTAAAAAATTAATTACTGCTAATTTAGTAATTATTTTGTTGCAGTATTTAACATACAGATTCAAATTAACATGCCTGAAATTGTGAATTCCAATTGTAATGTTCTTACTGCCTAAATCATACAAGATTACGTAAAATAGTCTGGTTGGTAGTAGATTTCTGTTAAATCCGTTCATACAACAAATACTCATTTAACATTATACGCAATTGTATGAAATAACTAAACTATGTTTATCTCTAAAATATGAGATCGCTCAAGTAAAAATGTAATTTAAATAAAGCTTAATAATATCACCTAATTATTTAATTAGTTTATATAATGATACTACTTTTTTAATGCGATAAAAAATTATCTTATAATAAGCTAAGAATTTATGTTCATGGATTAAAACTAGTAAGTCATTATTTTTTTTTACAATATTTTTTCTTTTCATGTAGTCATCACTAAATTTATTGTAAAATCAATTTTTGATAATATGCTGTTTAAACATATTGATTAATGTATGTGTAAGATACATTTAAAGTTTTATTAGAACAAAAAATTTTACCCTTTGACTTGTTACTATAAGTTTCTATGAAAATTTCGAAGGGTCACGAAGACTCTTGACTCTTTTTCTACTTGCAATTTAAAGTCGAGGTTTTTAATAATCTCTTCAGCTGACCTTTCTTATCAAGTCTGCAATAACTTTCTCAGTATAAGTAGAATCTGTAGATGTTATTGTTTTTAAACTTAAACATATAGTAAATTCAATAAAATTTATTGAACTATACGAAAAATGTACGTCGATAAAAAGTCAAGAAAAATCATCAGATACAAGTAACAAATCTAGAACTATTTTATTTGATTGTTTTTGTAAGTAATTGATACACAAAATTGGGAACACATGCTATCATTATACTTGATGAGGAAATATCATTATCACTTCATGTTATTCCATTGAAAAATGCAATTAATTATAAATTTGACGAGCTAGATAAATTTTTTTAGGCTCTTTAAATTGTTTTGGTTTCCATCTTAGCTACCAAAAACCTGCTTCCTAAGATGGAAAACCTCAAAAATGCTATCTAAGTGGATTCAGAAAACCTCAACACAGAATTAACAAAAACTGCACCCCTTTAGTGTGTGAGTGGCTATCAAGTTTTGGAATTTATCTGCAGAATTCTTGACAGGATTTATTTTTGAACTGTTTGTTTTATTGGTAGATAAAATTTTACTCTAGATGGAACTTTTCACAGGTATACTCTCAAGTCTTTGTTTATCTCATAAATAGACACGATGTGACATACAATACTGGCTACAACAGAGGACACGAAAAATAGATAATAGGCAGAAAAAGTGATAAGCAATATAATGATATTACTGACGAACGCAAGTGACACCGGTCAAGTTTCATAGCAATCATCATAAAATTTGAACTAAACAAAAAAATAAATAAATATAAATGCGTGATTGTTTATTATATATATGTCACGGGTAATGTCGGAAATCGGACAATGTCCAAGAAATGTCCACATTGCCCAACTATATGGGCAATGTTAGATAAATTGCTCATTTCTAACATTGCCCAATAATTATTGGCGTTTCGGTCATATTGCATGTCGGTAAAATTATCTGACGTTTTTTACATTTTATTTATTGGTGCAAAACAATTACGGTATTTAAGTTCTTGTTAAATATTTATATTTTTAATAAGTATCAAACTTAAACTTTCGACACCTAGTACACACACAATTTTTGGGTAGTGAAAAACATCCCGAGAGGAGAATCAAACTCGCATTCTGATGCTCCTCAAGCAAACTCGTTCACCACCAAACTACTGAGACGGCTTTAATTCAACAATAAAAAATGAATCATTTTCACTGCGCCATCTATGCTGTAATAGTGAACTATGTTAAATTACCGACAGAGCCGCATGTGACATGGTTTACTCAAGTGTTACACACCTATGTGGGGCCCAGCTAAAATTCAGCTCAAACCCACATTGGTCCCATGTGGAACCCACATATGCCCACTTAAGTCCCATATGAGAATTTAGCTCAATTCCTACTAGAGCTATTTGTAATTGATTGCATTATTCAAATATTTAAGATTTGATATTGCCCATCATAGATTGGTCAATGTTGAAAAAAAAAAATTTTTTCTAATATAGTATTAAAATTGACATTGCCCGATTTCTGACGTTGCCCGACACGTATACGCGTGAATAGATTGGTTTATCTTTAGTTTTCTCGAAACACCAAATTTCAGCACTTTTCATGAATGGCAAAAATCTCTTTTGTTTGATTTAACTGGAAACGTCTGCATTTGTTTTACACATACATACGTATAGCAGAAAGTTTACAGGTTTCAATAAACTTTTATCTTTATTTATAAATGTGTATAAATTATAAATTTTTGGATAAAGCAGTTTTATGTCTTTTTGATCGTGTCAATAAAATTTGATGTTTTAATGTTATAAATATCATATACCTCAATATTAAGTTTTCAAATAATGTATAAAAATAAAATTCTATCATTATAATTTTTGAATATTTTTTAATTCATTAGTAATTAATACTTTTGATTAGTAAAATAAAGTTGTTTCATTTTTTTAATTCTGTTTGCATTATAAAGACATAATGTTTTCTGATCGATTTCTCGAAATTGTAACTGATACAATTTTTTTCAATTAGTGCAATTTAAGATCGGTTTTTTTATCCACAATTTCGTGTTATAACATTATTTACTATGTTAAGTACATTCTTTTCTTATAAATAATGTATCTTTGCAAGTATTGTATTAAATTAACAATTTGTGCAATTTTTTTTTGAAGTATTATGAATTTGTCATTTTAATTGAATCAATATAAGCGAATGTCAAATGCATGTGCAACCTTTAGCATACATTGTGTTAACTTTTTACAAAAGCCCATAGTCTAAAGTGTAGATATAATGTAATGCAGGGTCAAATAAAAAATTATTTCACTGTTTTATTGATCTTTTCTGTTTTCTCGAATAGTGAAGCAATAAAAAAAACGAAAGAAAAAACGGTAACACATTGGCAACTTTCGAACGAAATCGACGGAAAATAGCCGCATTGAGAAAGCAATTGTTCGAATTAAATACGTGCCTTTTTGCAAACTTTTTGTCATAAATCTACATACCACCGGACGAAAAGTCAGCAACAGAGGCGTGATAAAAGCATAATAATCACAAATGTGTAACATTCGATTTTATTCGTAACACGAGTAAAAAGTTTAACGTTGTTAGCGAAATACATTTTGATGCGCACTTTAACTTTTGCGGTGATTATTTTCTTGAATTATTTGGGTACTTTTTTATGAATTTTTACTAATGAAATTGTTTTAATAACCTTGTTCTCGAGTATTAAAAAGCCTTTTTTTAATATTTATTTTATACCTATAAAAAATTGTTGATGGTTCTATTATGTTAAATATGAATCTGATTATTCGTTTTGACCTGAATTCATAAATATGCTTAGCAAAAAAATTGAATGAACTGGAATTCTTTGTTGTCCGAATTTACTTGGTAGACTGCGTAAGAAACACAGTGAAAGAAAGATAAGTGATTCCTTTTAACGAAAGTTCAGAAATAAAGTCGTTATTATTTATTGAGAACAAAAATTGTCCAATCAACTATTTTTCATGATAAAAGAAGAAAATTATGGAATTTAGTTTGAAAAATGTCTCTTTATGAAATATTAAATCAATATTTAATGAAAGCTTTTAACCAGTTTTTTAAAACAAATTTCTCATTTACAATTAGAATTTACGAGTTTCCTCTACAAATAGATTGCACCACTTTTATATTAAAAGCACAAAACTCAAAAATGTTTCCTAATATATTCAAGTGACCATTTATTCAACAAAAATTAGTGACTTATCTGAAATCTTTTTTACAATGTTTTAAGGTTGTTCGTGTTTTTGTACTTGAAAGTTATTAAAATTTATGATAAAAACTAATAATAAAATAGATTTCCATTTATTTGGGAATTCATTTTTATGAAGATAAAAAAATATAAAAAAGTGAGCAAGCAGAGTTAAACAGTTTTCACGATATCATCAGTTGAAATACTACTCTGATTTCAATTTTTTTAAAAATGCCCTGTAAAACATAAATTTTATCAAATACATGTTTAAATTCGTAAAATTTAATATCATTGGTCAAATGATTTTGTTTTGTGAATAAACACTTATAAAAAAAGTGATTACCTACTTTTTTAAGAAACTGATAAAATAAAATTATTATTGGAACATGTGACGTGCCTATCAGTTTACTGACAGTACTTTATTTTATTTAAGAGCCAGTGTTCCCTATGGAATCGTAAAAAGATGAATGAAAATTGATTTTGTATTTACAAAAATAATTTTATATTATTAATTATCAGCTTCGAATATTTGCTTTCTGTTTTTTCTTAAAAAAATCTTATTTTTATATACTATTCAAATTAATCAACAAAAATTCAATGATTTTTAAAAACTGTTTTAATGTATTTTTGTTTTTCAAATATCTTGCAATCAATACATTCTGATAAATGCAAACATTTGTATACAGTGTTTTTTTTTGTAAAATTTTTCTGGCAACAAATATTAGCTTAAAACTTGAATAGGTTCAATTTAAAACGAACATCTGTATACATAAACCGAAAATTATAACTTGCAAGTATGAAGGTGTCTACAAATAACACTGCAAAATGCATGAAAAAATACTTGGATGAAAAAAGAAAAAAAAAACATGAAAATGTATATACAAAATTTTGACTATACATGTTTTTACCCATCAACAAAACTAGTGGTATGAAAAATATTTATCAGTGATGTGTATTTGAATATCACTGATATAGATGTATATTTATTGGATATAAAAAAATTGTTTACAATTCAATTAGCATTAAATCAAAAACACTCTGCACATCACGCGATCTCTTTTGGATAAGTGAAATTTTATCTCTCGTTTATCTCAGTGTTCACGTAAATGTCAAAGCTCAACGCGCTGAAAATATTTGATAGAAAAGGGCATAAATAGTAAGCGTCATGTTCCGGCAATCATGAATACACATAAAACGATTATCAAAAACAAGGTAGCATGTGAGCAGAAAAAAATATAATAATACATTTTAAACAATAAAAAAGAAAGAAAAAATCAATTAGGAATTCCTCTATGAATGTGTTATGAATTTTACAATTTTGCGGTTGAATCAAGAGAGGCGGATAAATAGCAAACATATAGTAGAAATATTTTCATAATTGTCGGCGAAATGGTTTCGCTGCCATTCGAGATTACAGTGCACAATAAATTATCCATTCACTTCGCTTCGGCATTTCTCTATTGAGCTCATCGATGTGTTGCCATCAAGCCACACTTTCAAACATCTAGTGTAAATGCCAAACAGTTGAGTTTAAAATAATAAGCTAAAAATTAAAGGAGAAACGAAGGACGTAATTGAATAAAAAAAGCGGATTTTACGCGCAAACAACGCGCACTTTTGAAAATAGGATTCAGTGTCCGTTTCCATAACTGAGACCGGTCGCTAACAAAATGGACCTTGAAAGAATTAAAGTGGATCCTGTGCTTTGTTATTTTGTGCACGAAAATGTGTGATTTAAAGCGTGTCTGTGTGCGTACTCTAAAAACAAAACGTAATCAATTTTTACACACGGTGAACCATGTCCGGAAAGTAATTCGAGTCGACGGGAGGCTTATAGAACATGCAGCAGTTAAGCTGAAAATCCAAAACATAAATTGTGTTTGAGTGTCATATTATGAGATTCCATAAAAGGAATGCCACTCGGTATCCAATTAGAAGGAAGTGTGTCATCTATTGAACTGTATTGTATTGTGATCATATACGCTGAAAATGAGACATTTCAAAGCCCAATGCGTGCTGTAATTTATCTAAACGTTTCTATTGTACGTGTTGCTTGAAATGTTGGACTCTGTAGAATCGATGATTATACACAAATATCGTAGATCATTGTTAGATTGTATGCAAAATGGCTATATTTACCGTATATTAAAGCATGTTAGCTTTACCAATTAATTAAGGAATTACGTGTTACATTGGAGGATCATTTTGTTAAGCAATTAGATTAAAAAATAACTACATTGATCATTACTGATAAACTCAGCTTACATAGATTTTCTGATTAAAGATGAAATATAATTCTAAAAAGTGTGGTACAATTTTTTTTAATATTTACCAAAATATAATCTTGTGCAATGATTGATTTTGATATATTTCTTTTATTTTGTGTTCAGTCAAAATAAGAAGTCAGTTTTTAACATTTTTGAAAGAATGATCATAAGTAGATTCTAATTTTGAATTTTTAAATAACCTAAATTATACTTCCAAATTAAAAGTTTTAATGAAATGCATAATTAAAATATTGCAAGCCAATTTAAAATATACATTCCGAACGAATTAAAAAAAAACAAAAAAAGAAATTGTATAACTTTGCACAATTTTATTAAATTGATTATTAAAGTTCAATATTATATTAAAATATCTACATTTACAATTTGTCTATTAATTGAAAATATTAAACGGTTAAAATTATACTTTTAATAATTAAAAATTACATTTTGATTTTGAAATATATAATGAAATATGATTAAATTTTGAAGTATTTAATTACAATGAAACTTGATAAAATATAATCTACATCTTTTAGAGGCAAATTTTAACATTTGAACTCCTAGCGATGCATGATACACCACGTACAATATTAATTGTAGGTCAAATACATTTTTTATTCATGTATTTTAATTAAAATACTTTTTTATTATTTCATTAATTCGAGTAGGCACAAATATATATATATTGCTCTTGTAAAGTAAATTTAGTGCTTACCCATAATTTTGCAGCGAACTTCTTCATGCTGGAAAAATTCTTTAAGTTTTTACTAAATTATAATTTAAACAAAATTCAGGACATTAATGAGCTCTTTTAGTTAAGCAACGCATCATTTTTGTTATTAATTGACATAAGTTCAGTACACAAAATGAGATTCGCTTGTGTTTCATAATTTTTATGTTGAATAGAGATCATAAAAGACAAAGTAATTTTCAAAATATTTCATTTTCTGATTTTAAAGTTTTCATATTTATGATTTTGTTCTTAATTTATTTCCCAGATGTTTTTTGAGGTGTAATAAAAAGGTTTTATAAAAAATT
>JABFPM010004986.1:0-11864 GCA_022817325.1 Idris sp. 1 HC-2018 | reverse complement strand
TCTGATTTTGTTCGTGTAACGAGTCTTTGTTTTTGTTATTATTATTTTTTTCCTTTCTTCTTTATTTTTTTAAATACTCTATCCTGAAGCGAATTTCCAGTTGCAAGGCACACAATTATGGACTCTCAGAGTAGCTACTTGGAAATACATTTCTGTATATTAACGTACTATTTTCTTTTCCTCCGATATTTGTAATCTGAGATTGACGAATTTAATGTTGACATACATTATTATTATACAGCTTGTATAATCTATAATAATATGGCTTGTATTATAATCATGAAATTATTTATATATATATATTTGAAATTAAAGCTGATTTAATTATTGTTAGCTTATATCGAATAAAATTAAATAGCTTGGAATCCTCATCTAATCACAATATTTGAATTATGCAGAATTTACGGGAAGTCACATAGTCGAGATGCCTTTGAATTAGATACTTATTATGCTCGTCTATCAGCACATTGTCTGAAACGAACAAGTCACGAGTCTCGCGACATCGAATACCAATCACACAGCTCACTCAAATAAGTGGCGAGATTCATCAAGCAGTGTCAAAAATGTGTTTCAATACAGTTTAACAGTGTTACGAGAAAGCAAATAAACACACATACACACACACACACACATTTCTTGTAAATTTAAATTTTAAACAATTTTATTGAATGTAATAATACAAGTAATCACAAATTAATCATATTTAAATGTGCATCTTTGTTTTGGAAAATTTAATTTCATGCTTTAATAAAATGAATTGATTTTTCAGCAGAAAAATGAACTGCTTTTAGATTAAAAAATGATAATTTCTTTTTTATAGAACTTTTGCATGTTTTATATATATAATTGTAACTTTTAATTAATATAAACAATAATTACACATATATAAATAATTTAGGAGCATCATAAAAACTAAAAACTGGTTATTAATTTTGCGAAGAAAATATTGAGCGATACTTTTAATAAATAGTTTGGAAATGCTGATGAAAAATTGAGATAACTTAATTACAAAGTTGTTGTTATTAATAACGTGAAATTACAGTGGCGTATGCGTGAAAAAAAGGAGATCTATTATACTTTGATATGTGCACAAAGGCACCACGAATTAATAATTGCAAACTTTTGCCAACGCTGCCATTCAATTTTAATAACTTAGTACGAAAATGCAGCCCGCGTGTTTTTCAATAAAATGACGACTTGCGTTAATTTGAATGTCTAACACATGAACAATCAACTTCCTTTTCAGTTTTTCCGGCAACAAATGACGCAAAGTTTTAATAAACAAAATTGAATTAACTCATACTTCAAAACAAAATATAAAAACAAATTTTACGTTACACAAAATGAACATTGTAAAAGCTAATTTAACTAGTTTTTTGTAGCATAATTAGACAAATTAAAAACTATTTTTTATTCGGTCATGTTTAAAACTATATATATATATTAGCCGGAACTTGATATTTCCTGTCCTTAAATTTCGAAATGAGTTATGAAATTTTGTGTGACAAAAAAAAACCCGAGTATTACGAACAGACTTTACATTTTTCGCGTCTCCATAAAATGTAATATAATCCGTTTCATTGCGAATGCTCTAGAGAAATGCAAAATTTAGCAGACTGTTTTTGTTCGACGTGTGTTTGTACCTTTCTTCGTTATGTCAAAATCGATATGCTTTTCATATGAATATAGATGTATATAATTTAAATTTACATCTCTAAAAGTTAATGAGACTGAAAATAATATCAATTAAATATGAGTAAATGTTGTTGACCCAGTGAAAAAAGCCATTTTTACATAAAAATATGACTTAACAGCATAAATATTTTTATATATTTTTATCACACATTGTAATAAAATTGCATTATTCTTTTTCTATTCACAAATAAAGTCATACACACACACACACTTGCCTTGCTTCTTACAGAAAAATAAATTTAACGTTAATGTTTATTCACATAAAAAGTGGAACTTAAATGTAAATTGATAATATTATGTGCACAAAAAGCTTAAGCTTTTAGAAAATAATTGTTATACAAAATTTGTGAATAACAATTTTCTCGATAATTTAGTTACTTTTCCTGATCAAAAGAAAATTAAATCATCTTTATATTAAATTTGTAAATTAAATTTACCTATTCGCACAAACAAAGTAATTATCCCAGCAAAATTATTGCATTTGAATTAAAGCATTTAAGTGCTGTATATGATTTTTGTTATTGAAAATGAGAG
This sequence comes from Idris sp. 1 HC-2018, assembly GCA_022817325.1. Lineage (NCBI taxonomy): Eukaryota > Metazoa > Arthropoda > Insecta > Hymenoptera > Scelionidae > Idris > Idris sp. 1 HC-2018. Next base: position 9,635 of record JABFPM010004986.1, on the reverse strand, counting down.
TTGCCTTAAAAGCTTCATTTGAGTCGTTTAATTCGTTGGCAGTGAAGCTTAGTTATGTTATGATTTTGGGACAATTTTGCGTAAGATAAAACGAACGGATTAAAACCGCCATAATACGAAGGTATATCTGAACTGGTGCAGATATCGGCAGATTATGCAAACGTGCTTTATCATGCCTTCAGATCGTTGAAAGTTTACGACTCAGAATCCGGATATAGCATCCTCGTACATTTGGTTCTTTCAGCCGGAATCGTGCAAGTGCAGTCATAATTTTGTGTTCCAACTAAGAATATCAACGTGCTAAGCATAAGAAGTCAACACTCCACTGTAAACTGCATGGTAACTAGTTTATTCAATTGGGTACAATTCTGACGATTATTAACGATTATTATACATCACTAGTTTTTATTAAAAGTCCTTTTTAAAACTTTTTTACTTAATTTTTATTACTTCAATTATTACCCCAAACAAAATTTGTGCATGGTCCGAGTGAAAATTGTTATACCTGAATTTCTGCATTTTTCTATAGAGTTACAATTTTGAAAGCGGTCACACCCAAAATGCAATTATTTTTATCGAAAGTATGCTTAAACTGAAAGTTATGACTGTAAGATCCAATTTCCAAAAGGATTTTTTTCCTTCCGTCTAATTGTTATAACACATTGAACTTTTGTGCACTTTTTTTTTGAAAAAATCATCTTATCCCACGCAGAATTATCCGACGTGGATGGTCTATCCGACGTTAAAACAACGTTGTTTTCCCGACTGTTAGAAACTAACGTCAATCCGATGTTATAAAAATATTTTTCTGAACCTTGTCATGACGTTGTCTGTTAACGTTGATATTCTACGTTGATGTAACGTCATAATTACACTTTATGATATTTATTTAATGTCCTCTCATAGAATTTTCTTGTTTTTAAAAATTAGCATTTTGACCTATTAACTATTAGATGTATAAAAGATTCATAATGTTTCAAGTTAGAAGAATTTGTTTCTTTTTAAGAATCTGATATTAATTTGAAGATTAAGATTTCAAACTGACATTTGTACTACTATTTGAATTAATAATTAAAACCATTGTGTTACAAAAACGTAATGTTTTCTTAATTTTTACTTTTTAATTTAACGTTTTTTCTACGTTATCAACCTACAGTGGATTAACGTTTATAACTAACATCGGACAAACGCTGACAATTTACGTTAATAAATAACATTAGAATAACCTTAACAATTAACGTAAGAATGACATTGACAAACATCGTTGGACTGATGTAGACTATGAACGTTGATAATCAACGATAGAATAAGGTGGACAAGCAATGTAAGATAAACGTTTATCACTAACATTGATTCAACCTTGTCGTCCAACGTCACTAAGTGTTACATTTCAAGGTTGATCTGGCGTTGTTCAAATGTTGCTGACTAACGTCACAACGTATTGATCTTACGTTGTTTAAACGTCAGATCGTATTTACATTTCTGCGTGGGTTAGAGCAGATTTTAACGGATTTTCATCAACGAAAGCTCATTTTGCGCAGAAATGTCTAAAGTTTTAATATATTGAACAAAAATATAAAAAAAATGATAAACAATGTATTTTTTATAAAATAAAATAAAGTTCAACATATTAAAAATCATCTTGTTGTCAATGTCGTAGAACAGCCAAATAAAAACGAACCGAAGCATAATTTAATATTCTATATTTTTACGTTTGACAAAAAATGCATCGCTTTTTTATCGAAAGTTACAATAATTTAAACAAAGCGGTGCACCGCACATCGCAACGTGATTCAACTTGTTACACTGCTGGATGTGCGATGCGCGGTGCTCTGTGCGGTGCACCGCTTGGTTTAAATGATTGTAATTTTTTTATAAAAACGCGATGCATTTATTTTTAAAATGTAGAATATTAAATTCTGCTTCGATTTGTTTTTATTTGGTTGTTCTACGACATTGACAACATGATGATTTTTAATTTTGCAACTTATTTTTTTATAAAAAATACATTGTTTATAATTTTTTTTATATTTTTGTTCAATATATTAAAACTTTAGACATTTCCACGCAAAATGAACTTTGATTGATGAAAATCCGTTCAAAGCTGCTCTAAGATATGATCTTTTCAAAAAAAATGCACAAAAGTTCAATGTGTTATAACTATTAGACGGAAGGATATAAAAAAAATCCTTTTAGAAATTGGATTCTACAGTCATAACCTTTAGTTTAAGCATACTTTCGATAAAAACAAAAATAATTGCATTTTTAAAACTCGATTTCCTAATTTTTTTCTATTAAGAAAATAAATTAGTTACTTAGCCAGAGTAGAAAAATAATTTTTTTTTACAATTAAATTGAACAATAAGTTTATTCAATTAAAAATGTTTAAATCTTGATTTTGTTTGTTTGTTAAGAAAATAGATTAACTACTTGGTTATAGTGTAAACATGAAAAAAATTCTATTAAAAAATAGATTAACCACTTGGCTATAGGGTAAAAATATAAAACCTCGTACAATTAAATTGAACAACAAGTTTATCTCCAATTATAAATATCCAACATGGAATTGTTGAGTGTGTTTGGTCTGTTGAAAATAGATTGTCATCTTTAGTTGGAACAAAGCACGTAGGTAATTAGGGGTTGTTAGACGCGACAAGGCACCGAGCCGAACGTGGATGGCTAATTAACAGTATTAGTCGAGCGCGAACGGACGATCGGCAGAAGTCGCTCGGTTGGTTCAGGCTTCGAATAATGGAGCCTATCCCCTAACCCGCAAACCATTATACATGATTACCTACTGTCAACACGGTTATCCTATTATGCCTGGGTCCTGCTGCAGTTGACCGACAAACGGATCCTCGCCGAAATGTTCTCTCCCACGTCAGAACACTAACACGGGTGTGTTCCTGCAGTTATATTCGGCAAACGTGCTCTGCGCGACGGCGCGTGTGACGCTTGTAAACGACACGCGTTACCCTCTATAATCTCATTATGACTGCCGCAAACCAAGTCTCCTCCTTGTTATAAAGGTTTCAGGTCCGAATATATCTTCTGTCGATGCTGATATCAAATTACAAAAATAAAGTTTAATTAAATTAACTTGATTATATATCGTATAGTAAATTAAAAAATAAAAATAATGTGAATTAAGTACTTGGCCAAAATGTAACCATAAAAAATATTAAATACTTCTATTTGTTATTCAATTTAAACGTACAAAATACTTTTTATGCTTACACTCTGGCCAAGTACTTAATCTACGATTTTTATATTTTGTAATTTACTGTGATATATAATAGACATAAAAAATATTTTATAACAGATTCTGCAAAATATAGTTTACTGCAATTACCTGACAGTTAAGTTCTGAGCAATTTATAAACTAAGTTGTACATCAGTTGTTATAACTAGTTAAGACAAAGTTAATCTTTTATCAATTACTTTAGTCAGTAATGATTTTAAAATTTATTTGTTATAGCAAATTGAAAGACAAATAAAATATAATCAAAAGCAAAAGCCAAATTGTAATTTAAACAAAAACTAATAAACAATGACAAATTAACTGAGTTTACAAATTAATACTTATTTCTATAAATGTTACAGCTAAAAAAGAAATTTAATTTAAACAAAAATTGTCAACTAGTTCATAAGATATACTGCTTTATCTCTAATTTTCAATTCATAACCATAATTTTAATATTTAATATTCTTAACAAATATTACAATTCTTCGAAACCGAGTTTTGATCTAATTTAAAATCATGTCACGTTTCTCTCTTTATTATTCCATTACTGCAAATGATTCTGTAAAATCAACAACATTTCTCATCATAGCTCTTATGTATACATGCCCATTTATAAAAAAATATATATCATTCTCAAAATAAATAGTAAAACCTATCTTGCTACGATTCAAAGTTAATATAAACAATAACGATATAAAATATGTCAAGAAATTTGTATAACAATAATTTGCGCTAGACTGCACTTGAATTAAAGCAGTACTTAATAACCACCAGTTAAACAACGAAAACGTTCGTTTAACTTTAATGAAAGTGCTTCTTTGCCATGCGTATAAATTAGTTTTTCTTAATTTATTCATAATATATTTTCAAGAAAAAAAAATTGTACTTGCGGTGCAAGATTAGCTTCTGAATAGCTATTGCTACATTTGAAGAGTGCACCACTTTGTTAGCAGATACATTTATGAAAGTGCGCATACGTTATCTGAATACTTCAAGATGTAGTTGCCACTCGAGCTTGTAAAAGCTCGTATACCTTTTGACTGTGACTTTTGATTAGCCTGCGCGACTCTGCAAAATGATCTCTCACTCGTTCTTCAGTTTTGTTGCTGTAGCCAAAAGAACACGGAAATGCGCAAATTTAATTAACATCCATCTACTTGAACTGACGCGCACAAAACTTTCAATTATTTAACTTAAATATAATGAAAAATTATTTACCTCAAGAAGAAAAATAATCTTCTTTTTAATTCCCACATTTGAATTTAAGATTTTTCGTTATAAGTAAAAAAAATTGCTATCAAAATTATCGCAGTCTAGTCTATGATAATTTTGTCAACTAAATTTTAATGCTTTCGTCGTTTTGACCAAAATTGCACGCAATCATCGAATTTACATTGCAAATCGCCGGCAACTGATCTTTCTAAGTATCGGTTATAATGTTAACTATCTCGAAATAGCTCGAGCAGAAAAGCGGCATCGCAACTTTGAAAAGCACTTGGGTCAAGAAAATGGCCTCATTGCATAAATATATGCAGATTACAATCTTCAGTTTTTATTTTAGTCCATTCATTCGTTTGTACTTGATTTGAGTAAATCCAATTAATTGCAATTTTAATAGATGATTATTATTGATGTCAAGCAGAATAATTGGGGATTTATTTTAGTAAGTATCTTGAAGTCACACACAAACTGGCATTTTCTTCAACTTAAGATTTTAAATTTTGAATTTTGAACTTTTGATTTTCAATTTTTTCAATTTTGAATGTTCTCAATATCAAAGTTTGAATTTTGAACTTTTAGCCTCTGAATTTCAAATGATGAATTTAAGAGCTTGGTTTATCAATTTTTTATTTGATTTAAATAAATCCAATTAACAGCACTTTCAATGGATGATGATGATTATTGATCTCAAGCAGAATAACTGGGGATTTATTTTAGAAAGTGTGTTGGAGTCACACACAGACTGACATTTGCTTCAATTTTCTCACAATGCAAAGTTATCGTCAAATGTTTCAACAATGTGGCACGCTATGCGTCTTCGGAGCCAGTTTCCTCCTGAGTCAGCAGAGACAGAATTTCTCCAAGTCACAAGCCCGTATCATTTTCCGAATGTTATTAGGTTGGTGTGTGCGTTTACGTAAGGGGGTATTCAGAATATTCACACGGGCGAAGTTTGTGCCATGATTAAGACTTTAATACGATAATAGCTTCATTAGTATGGTGAAACAAAAATGTTTTTCTTGTCGTTTTAATAATTACTATGAATTCTTGTCAATTTATTACAATTTATTACAATTTTTCCGCTGGTTCTTTGCTTCAAATGCAAACATTTTCTATTGCATCAATAAAATTTAAATACAAAATTCTTTTAATTTGTGATTTGATTTCGATAAATGTTATTTTCTCATCTGGATTCATTTGAAAGTCAACTTAATTTATACAGTTAGAATCAAGCATAATCCTTTCATCTGAGACCACTTATGTTTATTATACCCTTTAAAAATCTATCAGAATATATAAGTCTCTATAATTTCTCATTAACCCAGATGATGTTAAATTATTTCAAACCATTAACAACTTGTGTGTTACATAAAGGTTTCAAATGGATCATGATAATCTGTCTCAGTAGTTCACTTTTAACAAGCTCCCACTTACAATGTTCTCAAATAAAAAGTTTTAATCTTCTCACGCTAACGTTAAAACACCTTTTACAATTAAATACATTTTTAATTGTACATTTTCAACAGTCAATTTGTAAATTATTTTTGCAAGAATAAACTTTATTAATATATCTTTTTGTACAAATAGAACAGGTGAATCTTCAGTTCATTTAACCAAAGATTTATGTGAAAAATTTATTTATTAATTAAACTAAACATACATATAGTTTGTTAACAAATCATTAATTGTAATAAATTTTTGTCTTCGCCAATTAATTAAAATTTTATTTATAACAAATGTTTTCCGAGTAACGAGAATATTCTCGTAAATATTTGGTTTCAGATGTTTTTCATTTTAAAAACAGTTTATTTTCCATTTTTATTTTTATAACGATGTTATTTACACTGAAAAACTCATGCTTTGGTTACCACATTTTAGTTATTTAAAGTGACTTTGAATTTATAAAAATTCCAAATATAAAAGTTGCTAACAAGAATGTTGGTTAAAATTAAATGACATTGTATCTCCAATTATTTAGAATAAACACAGAAACTATCTTATATTTCATTTAAAACAATTATGTAATTTTTTTTTCTTTGTGCTTTTTAAGTTTAATTTAAAGTGACATGTCAGTCAATTTCAGGGTGTCTCTATCACTCATATGCAAACTTCAATAATTCTGTCTCTTTCCCACTTATGTGACTGATATATCACCTTAACATTCGTTATTTTATTTTATTTTATATTTTTTTTACAATTATGAGCTTCTTAAAAGTGTATAATTTGACTTCACGTAGATACACAAAAATTTTGTTCATATGAAATATGTACATTTTTTGAATGCCACCGAAAACGACATCCCGAATTTCACCATTTTTAAAAGAAATACACAATTTTTCGTCACATTCTTGAAATAATTAATTCTCGAGCTAGTCGTTTTATGAATTTTTGAACTCTTCTTAAATGTTTAAAATATACATGCATTTTATGAAATGTTGTTCTACATTGTATTGGAACGTTGAAATAAATGTATACAGTACTACAAGAAGTCTTTTCATTTTGAAAGATCAAAATAGCTTTAAATTCTATCATGATAGACTTTTCTTTCAAGTTCCTACAATTTCAATATTCAACTATGAGAGCATATTTAACTTTGCCTAAAGAATAACAAAAAATGTTGAAAAATCGTTAGAAATTTTATTTTGCGTAATTTTTATTAATTTTTAACCAATGTAGAGTTAAGGCGAATTAATTACTATTTTATTTTTGCGTTTTACGCAAAAATGTTTGCGTCTTGCGATATTTTTCCGCGATTTACTCAAATTTGCGTTCGCTTTGTTGCTATAGCAATTGAAACAATCTCTGAATGACAGTTTAACTTAATATTGTTTTTAGTCAATAAATTTGAGACTCATCAAACAGAGCAAATTCTTTTACACTTTCACTCACAAAAGTTGACTTTTTTTATTTTAATGTCACTTTTGTAATTAATTGAACCGCTGGATTGTTTATTTGACAGAACATCGGAAGTGCAAATGAATTCAACATTTGAATTTGATTGTCTTTTGTTGTTAATAAAATATGAATACATACATCGATATGTTGAATCAATGTATTTCATAATTACATGTTTGTTTATTTAAGCAAACATAATTTGTATATGTAGCATAAAAATAAAAGTAATGTGCATGTTTGTAATATTTTTAATTTCATTACATATGTAAAATACATATATACTTGAACAGGATTTGTCCGTAATTCTACGCGTTTAAGAAAAAAAGAAAATCCGCGGAAAAGTATCACAAGACGCAAAAATGTTAGCATTAAACGCGAAAATAAAATAGTAATAAATTCGCTTTTGAATTATCCTGTAAAATTTTTCAGTTTAAATTAATTTCTAAATTTGAGTGATAAAATGAATTCAATGAAGAAGGTAAAAAAATTCTTATTGAATTAGAAATAGTTTGAACAAAAACTTGCAAAATGAGTGGTTTAAGGTACTCAGAAAAGAACTGATGAATTTTAGCAGCAAAATTCAATAAAGCATAACATGACGCAATACTTGGCGAGTGATATGAAATACTGTGCTTGCAATTCGAAGCGTAGTACATTTACAAGCAATGCTAGACACACAGGGTGCGACCACATAATTCATTCAACGTGAATTCAATGCATATACACACAACCCGGAAACAGTGTATGTATATATATATATTTACTCAGAGTTTAAATACCCTCAAAAGAATTTCCTTCAAAAGGATTGATTTCAATCTCAAAATCAGGAAAATGTTACTCTAAAAAGACTTCGCCTGCAAGAAAAAAGAATCGCTCTACTTAAGAACATTTGGAAAAAACGTGCCCTGCAAGAAAATTTGCTTTTTAATTGATAAAAGAATTATGAAAATTATTGACAGTTCACTAACATTTAGAGAGAATGTTTACGCAAAGTGCTCGAGACAGGCTGATTTATTTGCGAGGTGCTAATTCGCAGAGCTCGTACTTTGTTCCGTAGATTCAGACGGACATATGGATCCAGCCGTCAACAGTGCGATGCATTCAATTCATCACTAATTGCTTCACGCATTGAGTCGGAATTTTTCAGACGCCAAAGCATTGTAAGCGAAAGGAAAAGAGTTCTGGCAATAATGCAAAATGAACGCGAATTTTTTTTTTCTTTGCTCATGCCAGCAAAAGTGGGAAACGTGTGTTGAATACGGCGATGAACATCCCTGCGTAACATCGCGCCGATAACGCCGATAGAACTTTCCGAGGCAATTTAGTACAATATTTTTGCTCCGCCTGCGAAGTTTGCGCAAATCACTGCACAGGATCAACTTTTAATTGATTTTCCTGTTGATTCTTTCGCGGCAAACTTTGATTTCAACGGATCAGATACACTGATTCGATCTTTTCCTTTCAGCCTCGACGACTGTTCAATTGAATCGCCGAACATAATTAAGTCGAATTCAGTGTTTCGTTCATTATATTTTGCTTTACATCAGTGGTCTAGTTTTGTTTTTATTATTTTTATTTTTAGAATTTTAGTTGTTGAACATTGGATTGGAATGAACTTTGAGTGTGGGTTTCTTTTGATTTTGAAGTTTGTTGAATTAGAAATAGTTTGAACAAAAACTTGCAAAATGAAATGTTCGACTTTTTGATATTCAATTTTCAGATTTTCAATTTCAAATTTCAAACTTAATTTTGAACTTTCATTATGAATTTTTAGATCTTAAATTTTAGTTTTTGGATTTTGAACATACTTTGAATTTTGAACTTCGATTTTTGATTTTTAAGATTTTGAATTTTGAACTTTTAACTTTTAACTTAATCTTTGCTTTTCGAATTTTCAGATTTTCAACTTCATATTCAAAATGTTTTTTTCTTGATTGAATATAATTAAAAAAGTTAATGAAGATATCATTTTCACCGATATATTTAATTAGATTGATAAATTATGATGAGCTTTGAAATCACGTAATCGATTATGTAGGATCGCGTGTTGAAATTTCCTCCTCGGGATTTTCATAATCGACCCAAGTAAGGTATATTAATCTTATTATCTCATCAATTTTCAAGTCGGTCAAGTAGACCCTTGTAATTTTACACTTGTTTTCCGTGATTTTAGTTAAGAGTAATGACACTATGTCGAGGCACAACGTTCATGATAACCAACAACATAAATTTATCATTGAATTTCTAAACTTTTCAATAATTTATAACATTTATC
>JABFPM010004985.1:0-11866 GCA_022817325.1 Idris sp. 1 HC-2018 | reverse complement strand
GCTGATGGAAGTTTATTTGCAAAGTTCAAAGTGATTGCCCTCGATAAATTATAATAAAAAAAATAAGCTCATTATAAAATCAATTATTTTTTTTCAGTCGCTTTTGATACTTTCATTGTTTAATTCATGTTTTACTTGTTTTCAAGATGGTCTTGTTCAACTATAGAACGAGGATATTCTCCCTCTGAAGCTCGAGAATTAAGAGCTATAGCTTCTTTTCATCATCCTAAAGGTTATGCTTACGGTTTTATAAGAATGGTATGACATTGTGAACTTTTATTATAAAATAGACACTTTTAAATACATTTTGTATTTAGCTAATTTATTTATTTAATTTAAATGCAGGCTGTAATAACAGCAACAATATATTGCATAATACATATTACTTCCATTGAGATTATAATATAGTACGCGGACGAAATTAGCTCATTTATGTACATAATTATTCACCTTTTTTAACATACTCAATTATAATTATAAGTCCTATGTAAATTTCGATAATTGCACAAATAAAATACATGTAAATTTCAGTTAGTCAATAATGTTATAAAATTATAATGTTCTTAAAATATTTTGAAAAAGTTGAAGATGTAATTTAAGAATCGAAGATACAACTTTATCTTTTTATACTTTGTAAACAAGAGTTAAAGTAGTTTTCAATTCTTAAGATGAATAAATGACTGCAAATGTTCATTTCTTTTAAAATGAAACCATTTCAAATAACTCAGAGCAATACTTTCAAAGTAATTTTAGTTAAAAGATTGTAAAAAATATTTGTGCTTTATATTTCAGACACAATTAATTTATAATGATGGCAGCCAAAGTGATACTGTTATCGAAGTAAAACTAAGACACCCTGGAAAAAATGACCGGAATGTGGTAAGTGAATTTTTAATACCGATTGGAACGACTTATGAACACTTGAAGTTTTGCTCTCACATTATCAAAACTAACATTATACTAAGAAATTGAAAATCTTGAATTCAAATTTCCATCTATAACTCTTTTTCAATTTTATATAAGTTAATGAAGCTGAATCTATCTGAAGATTTAATTTTGACTTAAACTAATGTATGAGCAAATTTTTTTCTACTTTTTTGGTTAATTCTTTTTCTAAAGATTAGGTGAAAATTCTAATCATGTATATGAGGAGCATTTATTATTTTAAACAATTTTACATTGCAGACTCGAAATCATAATTGGGCCATATACGTGAATCCTGTTGGAGTAGATGCAACAGTCAAAATTCAAGATACACGTTGCGTAGCTGCTGGTTACAGGTGGAATCCATATTTTACTCAACTTGCAGATCCTCTTAACGTAATGCATTATTTTAATTAATACATGGTATTTGCATTATCATTACCCTTTAAATCTGAACCTTTTTTGATGCTTGGTTAGTCTATTTTACTGATTTAATCAGTTAATGAAGTATCAGTGTACTTAAATTGCGGTGCCATCTCAGTGGTTGATATGATTCACTAAATCATATTACTCAGTTGAATTTCACTAAAATTTTCATTAATTTGGATTTAGATCGAATTTAACAGAAAATATACTCACGAAAATCAGTTCAGTTAAAAAATTAGTTTGTGAAACTATTTTCCAACTATAAAATTCAAATGAAACGTCTGAGGAAATTCGTAGAAAAATTATTAATAAACATTTTAAACTTTTGTAGGAAGATTTGTATAGACAAGAATGCGGACCAGATTTACCATTACGTTGTGATGTTGGGGATATTTCTGCCCGATTAGGTCCCATTGATATTGGACTTGAAAGAAAAATTCTCGTAGATCCAAATTTTCCTCTTGAAGGTCCTGTATCAGCGATGGGAAAGTCAATTGTGATCTTGGACAAAAATTTTGGTAGCAATCGATTTGCTTGTGCCAATATTGAACCCGATCATGATATAGTTAAATACGCAAATATAAGAAAACCACCAAGATTTGTTGTGTTAGTATATATAAATACTGCTTTATTAAATACAATTGAAACGTTTATTGTTAAATGGAAGCTAAGTCCATATGTAATTTTTCGTCTTTCATCAATATTTTCAGACTCAACGCTTATAATACAATAAGAGAGCGTATATAACACGACTTCACCATTTTTATAGCATATTTATAAAAAAAATTAAATTAAATTTTTATTATTATTTGTTTTAGTTAAATTTCTTGTAGAATTGATAAAAAAAAACAATTTTTTTTAATAATAATAAAATTTTTTTTCAGCCATACGAAGGAAATTAAGAAAATTGCATGTAACTATTGCTTCTTATGAATTTATTTTATGTAGACAATTTTGTGAAAACCAAATTCAGTTCAAGCTATTTATTTTGTTAGTTTTTGTAAAATAACTTAATTGTGAATGTTGATGTTAAAATTGAAAATCTTAACAAACATAATTTATGTAAGTAATTAGCAATGAACATAACATACTAGAACATATTTTTCATTAGATAAATGCAAAAAAGTGGTTAAATTTGAGTTTCAACAATGAGTATTCATTAAATTGTTCACAACAAAGTAAAGAAAAACATCAACCTTTGGTTTCCCTAGTAATTTTGTACATAAAAAATACATAAGAAGCAGAAGTTACAAGACATTTTGTAAATTCCTTCGCATAGTTGAAAATTCACTGAAGCCTTCTCTTAAGAATAAACTTTTCAATTATAAAAAATATAATCATAAATATTAAATACCATAATAAATAATAATAATAAAATAGTTTCCAATTAAAAAATTACTGATAATTAAATGTTACCTACTAAAAAAGTCATCGAAATTGCTAAGACATGACTGAATTGTTAAGATACATCGATGTAGTTAACTTAAATATAAACTTAGTAATTAAATCATTTATATTTCAGTGCTCAATTTTTAGATGATGTAAGGCATGTAATGGGTATACCTGAATGGATGTTATCAATAGATAATCGGAAAACAAAACTTTTGCATAAAGGAGCTTGCATTCAATTCTTAATGCACTTTAAAGGTTCATTAGTAATATAGAAGTTTTCTTTAACAAAGTGCACTGCTTTAATTATTATAACGACGATTTAATTAAATTATTTGTAAAGTATAATTCAAGAATGAGATTCTAAATGAAATTGATATACAATTAAATGGCTGTGTAATAATATTAAAGTGTAATAAACATAATAATAGCTTTATTTGTAAGGATTGCATTTAAATCTGTTTATTGATTTATTCATGAATTTGTTTTACAGGGCCAATTGCAAATAAACTTCAACAAGATTTTAGCAAATTGATATCTACTGGAAGATTAGATTCACCGAGCTTGACAATACCGGGTTACGTGCAAACAAAGAGAAAATCTGTTTTAGCACACAGACAGTGCGGTTCAAGAGATCTAAATGATAAAAGTAATTATTAGAGTTTAGTTATATTCTAATCTATTTGTGAATGAACAAAAAAAATACATTTCACTTTTTTAATAAGAGTTTAATACTGTTTAAAGATTTACATGCTTGTTTTATAAAAACAACTCTTTATTAAGAACAATTTGAAAAAAAAATGATTTGAATTTTTTTATCTGTTGCAGGTTTCAATAAATATAACAATAGCGCTTCTTCAGTCATCAAATTTATGAGTGTACATATAACCATATTTTTTATTTATTTTATAATATAATGGTCTGTAAAAATGCAACACTTTTTTGAAGACTTATAAGTGATAATAAATGTTTTTGTTATTGAATGTGCTATATAAAATGTTTGTTTTTAACTTAAATTCATAAAAAATGAACAAATGTAAAATTCTAAATTTTAATTAAAATCAATGTTTAATCCGATTTCAAAATGTAGATTTTGAACAAATAATATGAGAGATTATTTAAATATTAACAATGACAAATTCATTTTTGTTTAAAACAAACAATACAAATAATTACACTTTTTGTATCTAAATGTGCAATAAGTTTTTGTGGTTTTATTGATTAATAATATTGAAATTTGTATTGTATCATATATGTTACATTGTTCAATAAATGTTACAAATTCTATGTTATTAAAATTTATAATTATTTCGTTCCCTATCATAAATATCTATCACAAATATTACCAAAAAACAGTAAATATACGAAGTAATTTAAAAAACTGGATAAGTGATAAATCTCTTGATAAACATCTTGATAAATTGAATAAACTATTATTAAATCCCCAGCCTTAGAAAGCTTTAATTTACAAAACAGAAGAAAAGACATAACTTTCAACCTTACAACTGAAAAAAGCACATTTTCGCTTAAATCTACGATACAAATGCATTTTATTGCAAGTTGAAGTTGCTTCTAATCAGTTAAACATGTCCAAACAAAGTCCAAAAGATGTTAACCTTTCGAGATCTAGAAAGCTGTCGATTTATCAATTTATGATTGAAGAGGAAAATTCAGTTTATGTTGAACGAAGTAGTTTTGAATCTAAATTTATTAGTATGACATCGAAACCGCATTGTATGAAAATGTCGTCTTCCACTTCCTATAAATTATATAATAGTCGGTTTCAACTGTATCATTTAGTTTATTAAGCTTTCACAATCAGTGTTCACAATGGCCAGCAATCAATTTTTAACGAGTTTTATTTTATCATGCAATTTCAATTCTTACATTTTCTTTTGAGAAAGGTCAAATAAAATTTTCATTTACATTATTTCGCAATTTGTTTTCTTGATTAATTCAGGGGTTTGATACTTTATTTCTGTAAAATAGTTTTACACTTTTTTAATTATGCACAGGACAAAAAAAAACTATTTTAATTTTAATTAATGTATTTCATTGATTTTTTTCTTATTTCAGGAAAACTTATTGCGTCTTCATCTAAATCTTTTCTGGAATGACTTTTCTAGGGATTCGCAGTACCTGTCATTTTTCATGTTATTAAAGGTTTTTTATAATTAGTAAACTAAAAGTCTTCTCCAAGTGGGTCAAAAATTTTAATTTAAAAAATAAGTTAAAGTCGTGTAAAGTTGCCTCTTCTGTCTGTATTAATGTTTATGTTTCTCATTTTTGAATTTATAATCTACCACACAACTTTTGCATACATGGACAATGTTTGTTCTTTTTTTTATTTTGAGTCATGAAAATTACAAAGATATTACAAAGTGCAAATTTCCGTATTAAATTTAAAACCACTTAAAATTATTATTGCAACATTGTTAAATGAATGTTGTAAGAGCTTTTAGTGCAAAGTTGTAAACATTAATTCAATATAAATATTACATATTAAAAATAACTTCAAGTTAGCTGAAACCATTTTTCAACAAATTAAATTCAACAAATTAAATTGAAAGCTATGTAAATAAGTTAACTTATATGAAAAAGTCTTTGTTCTGATCGCGAAACAAAAACTTTACAACCCCGAGGTGTGAAATTGTTTGTTGCATACACAGTATTAAAATGTTATATATATTTTTTTCGGCTAAAACCCATTTCATTTTTTTCGCAGATGAAAACCCGGGAAACTTAATCTACTTTGAATTTTGTCATAAACTAGAACTATCGTTTTTTTTAATTTTAAACATCACATTTGAAGATTACGAATGCAAAAAACGAGCGCTTGTATACAAATACATAAATAATCGTTAAACATCTATTGTTGTCTAAACTTTCAAGCGAAAGCAGAGAATTTCGCAATCCGAGATAAAGCGCGATGGTGGCATTGTCGGATTTGCCTCTTCGCGGGTCAACCTCTTATCAGCTTAGTATTTTTGTTCTCTTCTGAATTTAAGAGGATTATCGTAACGCCGAACAGAGAGACTTAAAGTGTCTTGCTAATGCCTGGCGTTTTGAAGAGAGGAAGGATAGAGAGAGAGCAAAATTTTGCGATACCGTCAGCCAGGCTGTACCTATACCAGCAGGGTAGGACGTCGGAACCCCGACGCGCCTGCGCCCGCGTTTGCGTTTGACTTCCGTTTTCCATCCGATATTAGGTATATCGGGTCCTGGACGAATATCACAAAATCTCGGGACGTCAGTGTTACCGAAGTCCCGGTTAAACGAACGTTACATTATGTGCTTGTCCAACTACACTACCTTAAACTCACGTCAATTTTAAAGCTCCTGTGTGTGCTAACAAAATAATATTGCGGATTGGATTTTGCTGTTGATATTAAATTAAACTGGATTGTTTGAGTTGTCTGTTTAACACGCCTCGTTTAGTTTAACTTTTACAAGTTACTGTCTAATTAAGTGGATATAGCATAATTTGGAAGAGTGATGATTTTGGTGTTGATCATTTAGTTTAAAAAACAGGACTTTTTTGTTTTCATTGTGATGATTGTGAAATAATTATGAAAACTAGCAGACAAGTGGGAAGTAAAAGTATATAAACTGATAAATAACAAGAGTTGACAATGCGGTCATCGAACATTTGATGACACTTGCAAAAATGAAGGGCGTCCTTCTAACGCTGAGTTTACTTTTTGCGGGTGAGTTTAACTGTTACATTTTCATGATGAAACAAAAATACGATGGTTAAACTCAAGTTTTCCGGGACTTTGTGAAGCAGATTATAATTTCAGTGAATTTTGGCAACTTTTCGTATGAATACAGAGTTGTTGTTTCTGATTGTGCTCAATTTCACTGAGATCATCAATTTTTTGGGGCTTAATTGTTTTTCTTGGTGGACAGTTTAGAAGTTTTTTTGGGAAGTAAATTTACTGTTTTGAGTGCAATATTATTATACAACTTTCACAGATTCTGATGTTAATGATTTAGATTGTTTTCGAGATCATAACTTATTATAAAGCATTATCTTCATAAAGAGGATTAAGGCGCACGTACCACTAAATCACATTTAATAATGTGTATTACAAAGCATTATGCTATACAGATATGTAATAAACCATTTTGTGATTAAAATGAAAAGGATTTTAATGATAATAGTTGATCATTTGAGAGCAATGATAATTTTAATTGGAACATATTACAACTTTTTAATTTCATTAAATAGAATGCAAAATTGAATTATCTAGTTAGGTGAGAGTATCAACATTTTCTTTCGAAATTGATGATATTCATAATTCGTCAATTGAATTTCAATTTTTGATCTGAATTTTGATATTCAATTTGTCATATTCAGAATTAATTTAAAAAACTTTTTCTTCAGTTATTTATAATTTTAAATGTTTCAATTTATTTTAATTATGATTAATTTTATTTAAAGTGAAAAAAAAGATTTTAATTTAAAATTGGCATTTATATTTAACTTGAGACTGAGTACATTTTTTTTCTACTTCAACTAAAACTAAAATTTGAATCATTTTATTTTGATTTTGTTTAAATTCAATTACTGGTAGAACTTAGAATACTTTTATTTGAATACTGAAATACATAATTCGTAAAATCTTGATCTAAATTTTTTAAGTGAATATGCATATTAATGGAAAAGTCTTACCGAATATTCAACCTTCTGTAAATAATTTCTTTAATAAAGATTCTTTCAATCAAACAATTTTAGTATATTTAAAATAAAATACTAAGATAAAACTAAGTTATCTCAAATCGCTCAAGTTTTAAAGTCAAATTATTGTAATAAATAAACTTTTGAGTAAAATATATTTAATTCATGAACGATTCCACGAAATATTATTTTAAAAAACTTTCAAGTTTCAAATCGTTTGGTAATAAAATGAAAGAAAAGTTTGTAACGCTATTTAGAAGTTTTTTTTATATAAAACTTTAAACTCTATGTTTTTCAATTTTAATTAACTTTATATATATTTTTTTTTTTTTTTTTTTTTTTTTTTTTTTTTATTAATAAAAAATAATTCATTTCATTTCATTTGCTCTTATATAATTAATATTTCAACAACTAGTATAATTTGTGTTTAGAGAACACTAACACTATTAACTGAATATTTGTTTTTATCATACTTTGTACCATAACATTTTATTTTAGAAGAGGGCGAAATGTTATCACTGAAACGTAAATTGTAATAAACATTATTCATTTTATAGTGTATTAATATGCTCTAAAGAAAAATTATATTACGAAAAGTTTTTGACAAAATTGTTAACTAATTAATGTGTACACATGACATCTAACATTATAACATTTTAACAAAAACAATAAATTAATTTTGAACTATAAGTACTTCTTATATAGCACTATAAATATTTAAGGAAAAATGTGAAACGAAAATTTATTTCTGATTTTGTTAGTAAAATTTTTTTCATTTACTAGATATTGTTACATATTTTACTGCCGAAATTAATTTTCTTTGACATTTGAGTTTACTCTTCATATACGTAGAAATGACCTTTAGTGTAGAAACGTCGGAGTTACTTTTTGCGGATTATGTTATTACTATATAAAATTTATAACTTTTAATATACTAGTGATAAAAGTTACTAAAAAGCTGCTCGTAAAATATCTGTGTGCAAACAGGATAAACATATGATTTAACACTGAAAAGAAAGTGCTATTAAATAGCTTGACGTGGTTTATAGATAGTCCTTAATTTGATCGACTTTTGTTTGAAACGGTATAATTAAATTCTAATTATGTTCAAATTTGCACTAATGAAATTAATTAAGTTCAATTACAAGGATTTTCTCACTCTTCAAAAATTTAAATCAACAAATTTTATTTTCGATTTTATGAAATATAGTACATAAAAAATTTATTCTATTAAACACGCATATATTAAATTTTATTATCAATAACTTTTCTGCTGTTTTATTCAAAACGGCAATTGAGTCCGATGAATGATAGCTGTCGAGATTCTGCATTCATATGGAAAGCATTGTTATTTATGTATTATTTATAATAAATGTGTAAAATTATAAAAATTACTCTAATAATCAAGTTATTGCACGACTTTTAAACTTATAAATTTTATCTAGTTTTTTCAATATAAATGTATTCTTTCTTTTCAATAAATAAGTATAAAATTTTACCTTATGTAAACGATTTATGTAAATTATTATCTGTGTACAAACATAACAACGCATAAACACTTTATATACTAGATGTACCTGTACATTAATCAGAATTAAGAATTGTTTCATAGATATTTATCGTTATAAAAGCACTTTTTTCTGTACCACATTTTATTAATCGAATAGCAATAACTGTTATACAATATTTAATCATTGGATTTTGATAGTCCACTATAATAATATATCTATAATATTTTTGAATTTTTTACTTATTTTTAAAATATAATATAATAAAACCATTTTATAAAATCAACATTTATATATTACTAAACTAACCCAATATATAATAGTATTTTATGCATCATGGGAGTTAAAAAAAGTTTTCTAGCGAGGTTGAAACAATGTTTTACTCCCAATGAGCATACGATATTTTATATCACGAGAGCAGAAATCGAGCTGTTTTATATACTCGTTTGCAGGAGTTTAACAATGTCAGCCTCAAACGAGGGAGTAAAACAGCTCAATTTCGACTAGAGTTACATAAAAAATGTTTTATCTACCACTGTTTTCATTGCAGTTAAGAAGACATGTAGGCAAGTAAGAAATGTCAAATTTTTTCAAAAAATTAAAAAAAAATCTTTTGCATTTCTTCTGGTACAATATATTGTTTTTCATTAGGAAAAAATTGTTCTACAACTATTTTATAATAAATTGATGATAAATTATAGTAATGATCATAAGATTTCAATATATAATTTATTTATTTAACAGTGGAAAATAGCAAGTGTTGAAAAAAACATAATTTTTAACAAGCTTCCGGGTAACAAATTTTGATTTATTTTAAATTGTATTAACTTTCTGTAATTGAATGGAGAATAAATTATAAAAACAAAATTTGGAAATAATTTATTTGCAATGTTTATAAAAAATAAAGTTACAAAAATGTGTTAAAAATTAAAAAAGCTGTTTTTTAGACTGTTAGATAAAATTTTGTAATATCTTTGTCATTTTAAACAATGTCAAAATACTTTCACAATTTATTTTCCATAAAATTATAAAAGTTTACAAAAATTGGAAGCAAATCAAATTAAAATATGCTTCCTGAAAGCATTTTAAAAATATTTTTCTTTTTTCTGGTACTAACTGTTAAATAAACAAGTTAAATATCTTAAGAGATAATAAACGATCTTAAGAGAAATATGAACAAAAATATCTAAAACGAATCGATTTTTTTAATTCTATTTTTGCATTAAGCTTTATTTAAAGAAAATATATATTTTAAAACTAAAAAATGTAGAGACCAGTCATAACTGTTTGCTCTCAAAATAAAACATTAACACAAGAATTGTAGTTATATAAATTATTATTTACAATTCATTTATTTGTCTTACTTTTTGTAGAATTTAATTTTCAAGTTAAAGTGCGTTTATAATTTCTGCAATATTTATATTTACATTTCGGGTTCAACGTTGTCGGAATTCAAGCTACATTAAAACTAAACCACAGTTTTATTGTTGCATTTCTCGTACCTATTTACATAAAAAACATATTTTATTTTTTTAAATTTCATTCTAAATATTAAGTTTTTTTATTCATAATAAAAAATTTTTAAAATAAATTAAAATAATAAATGTATTTCCAATTATTTGTTAATACACTTTATTACACTTTTTTTTATAGGACTTTTGTGAAACTTTCGACAAAGCCTCAATTACTTAATGTCCTTCTATTTTAACTATTTGAAAAAAAAAAAGAGAAAAACTTTAAAATGAAGGTACTCTTACAACATAAAAAAATTGTCACTAACAAGATTTTCCGGTAAATTTGAAATTAAATTTGGTTTCATCGAATAAAAAGTAAATAACCTAGAGATGTCATTCAAAAACTACGAATAATTTGGGGATGGAAAGAGTTCATTAAAATATAACGAAAAATACCAAAAGAGGAATAAATCTTAACAAATTATGTGTACATTTTTATACTAATTTATATGTCAGTATTAATATTAAAGTTATATTTAAAATATGATATTTTATAAAATTTAAATTTTATGCAAATTGTTATCAAGAAATAAAAGTAAATAACTTATATCGAGATACAATTCAAATAAAAATATGAATTTTTCTGGATTTCTTTTTGTTTAAACAGCAACTAAACTCTCTCGACTTCATTGTAGAAATTATTCATAAGCATGGCACTACAAAATCCCCACATCTCCTCTAAAAATCGATATAGATTCTTATAGATTTCGAGTTTTTTATAAGTCGTTTTGCTTTATTTCGTCAAGTTTCAAAGTACAAAGTGCTAGAAAAGCCCGTTTTCGTGGTTTTTTGACAAGTTTTAACTTGGCAATAATGAATAATAAATCAGGTTCTAGGTAGGTCAAATAAAAGCTTATTCCATTTACTTTAACATACATATGTGACTTTTGAATTTTTTATAATATTAACTATTATATAGCACATTCAAAAATGTGTTATAGTCGCGTCGATGAAAATTTAGCAAACCAAATATAACATATTTGCAATGTGTTGTATAACAATCAATATTATAGAAAATTTAAATGTGATAAATTTTTCCATGTTAAAGTGCATGGAAAAAGCTTTCATTTGATCTATCTAAAAACTATTTTATAATTTATAGTTTTTAGGGTGTCCATAAAAAAAGAAAAAAGAAATGTACCTCGGAAAATGATAGAAAATACAAAAATAAAAGACACGTATATTTGCGTTTTTCATTTTTACTGATATTTTTGGTGCCGCAAATGAGTGCAAAGTTGAAAATCAACGTGAAAACGCGTTTTCAATAGGTGTTTCTTTATTTTTTTCCAAAAATTACAAATATGAGCACCGGAACTTTTTTATAGTTGTTTAGTGCATTAAATACTCTTTAAAATGAGTTATACTAAAAGGTTTTCTAATTAAAATTACGAAAATTATGATAATTTAAATATGATAAGATTATG
>JABFPM010004984.1:0-11868 GCA_022817325.1 Idris sp. 1 HC-2018 | reverse complement strand
ACAAAAAGTTTTGGTACTTACGGTGTTGATAAAAAAAAAGAAACCCCAAAAGCACTGGCACAACACTGACCGCCATCGCCCGCACTCTCGCAGTCTATGATATAACATCGAACAACACAATTCCGGATGAAAAATTAGTAAAAGTGATTCTCGTCGCGCGTGCAAATGCGAAATGCAAAGCCATCGGAAGCCCGGAGAATTTAGAAAGTGGCGCGCTTCGTCCTCGTCTTGTCTGCTGGAGCCTCGATGTGGTCTGGGATGGGGACCAAGTCCGTGACCACAGGCTTAATGCACGATTTCTGAGTTGCCGGCACGCGAACGGCCTGCGTTAAATGACGAGTTTAAAACCGAATGAACCTCCGGGAGAACGGAACAAGCACAGTGGGGCCCAATAGCTTTTGTTCGGCGTCGCGCTTCTCTAATAAAAAACAATAACACCCCTGGTTGAACCGGTTCATGACCGTTGTTGCACGCTAATGTGCACCTTGGATCAGGCTAATGAGCTGACAGGAATGTTTTAATTAATAATTTTGAAAGCGGATTTCAGGAAGATTGATTTATTTCCTTAGGTAGTCATTATTTTTTTACAGAGTGGGGAATTACAAAAGATTATTCAATTGTATGTCTTCTTTAAAAAAATATATCATTTGACCTGGAATGGAAAAAATAATTTTTAAAAGAAGGGAGTTTTGATTATATAGTTTTTTTAGATTATAATGATATACAGTATCACCAAAAAGTTTGTGAACATTTGAATCTTTGAAACGTAATGAGTTAACAATAAAAACTTTTATTTGAATAAAGTTTTGGAAAGCTTAGTCAACCCTTTGAAAATTGTCAACCCTTTATTATATAAAATTAATGTTGTATTCTTTTTTACTTGAGATTTGCAAAAACTGAAAAATGCTATTTTTAAGTCTGTTTCAAATCAATATAAAACTTGGCGAAAACTTTAGTGAATTCTAATATCTAATGCAAATGAAAGTATAATTCAAGAACTTTCCAGGAAGAAACATTTGATAAGTTATTAATTTATTTCGTCGAGATATCACAAATCAAAACATTTTTGACAACATTCAAATGGTGTTGAAAAAAATTTTAAATTGTGATAAAAACAATAGATACTACATTAACAATTTTTTCCTAGGAAGCTCTTGAATCATAATTTCAGTTGCACTAAATATTAAAACTCACAAAAGCCTTCGCCAAATTTTATACTAACATGAAAAAGGCTTAAGAATTTGCATTTTTTGGTTTTTGTAAATTGAAATATCTCAAGTAAAAGTTGATAAAAAGATCACATTTGAATAGAGGGTTGAAAACTTTATTTTCTAAGCTTTCTAAAGCTTTATTTAAAAATAAGTTTATATTGTTAATTTATAAAAATATATTACTTTGAAGTAAGATTACGTTTTAAAGATTCAAATGTTCACGTACTTTCTGACAGTACTTTTTTTATTATAACAAATTTTGTTTAAATAACAAGGAAATATTTATTACCGCTTCATAAATATATCTGCCGGTTGTGCTTTATATATTAAAATAGGGCTGCCTGAACATAGCACATGTATAACTACTTGAAAATAAATTGAGTATATCTTTTATCAGGTATATCCTCAAAACAACTAATAAATTAGTTTCCAATCAAGTAGTTAATATTTTTTTACTAATATAACAATTTGAAAAAGTTATTTCAACTTTGAATAACTATATCAAATTTGTTGAAGAATTGAATTAACTTTGATAAATTTTGATAATATAATTTATAAAATTTGTTCAGTTTAATTCATTTGAGATGCATTTTCTCTTAAGGCAAAAGAAAAAATTCTCTCATTCTAAAATTAAGTAAATAAACAACTGAATGTACTTTTTAATTATATTTTTCACCTAAAATTTATTTATTGTATCATTTTTGAAATATTATTACAGGCATAAGAGTCAATACTAAATACATTTTAAATCACTTTTATTATTTGAGAGCTTTGGAAGTAATCTATTAGCAACCAGCATAGATCTAAACAGTTTTATTTTTACTAGCATTATATTGAAATATAGGTTACCCACAGTTTACATGTAAAAGTAATCACAGTTTGTCAATAAAATTTATGTTTCTGAGATTATGTTGAAGTATTAAATGAGGTTTATTTTTATGTACACATTATCATAAAATTATTACGCAAGAGTTAAATTGTATTCATTTTTTTCTAACTTTTAAATTAACTTTTTGCATCATGGAAAATATTTGTTTAAAATTAAAGGTTTGTTTAATTACATTTGTATGTGTTATTTCTGCTGGAAATAAAAAATTTCAATTAACAATTACCAATTTCTATCTTCAGGCCATATAAAATTATCTGTACAGGTCATAGTTTATATTTTGGTATAAAGATCAATCAAGAAAAATGACAGCAAAATATTTATAAAAATCCAACGAAACTACTTAGCTATCCAAATACGTGAAATTTATTTTTCCAATAAATTCGCATTTATTGATGTATATATGAAAGTTTAAAATTATCATAGTTTGCAAATTAGTATAATTCTGTACAAAACACGAAAGCCTAAATCTCTCGTATAAATCTCAACCAAGTTGTACATAATTCAACAGTTTGCAGTTTGCTATAGCGTATAAAATAAATTTTTTACGAGAATTTCCTCAAAATGTAATAACATAAAGTCAAACAAAAGTTTGATGCAGCACAAAGAAAGTGAATCTTACTTACATCATCTCTAATTTCACCTTTTTGAATCTTCTTTCAGTCTTCCTATAATTTATGATAAAACCGTAACAAATAATAACACATGGTTAGATCTTTCAACACAAAAGATATGATTCGAAAAATATGACTGAATTTATCTGCGTAACATTCTTTAGATAAAGATGTCTTCATTTACATAATTAATTCAATGAAATTTGTCTTTACAATTGTGCTCTTTTATAACGTCATAAAATCTTTCTTTTCATAGTCTAGTCCATTAAAGGAAGAGAAAAATGTAAAAATAATTTAATTTAATATAAAAAAGATAATTATAAACTAAGTGTAATTTGTAAAGCTATTAAACTAACTTCCTGTGAATGTTGTTACATGCACTGAATCCCAATTAAACTGCTGTCACAAATTAAGTTCTTACAAAGTACCTTTCTTTTCGCTGAAAATATTACTGTGACGTCGACACATGAAAGTATAAGATGTGTAATACAAGATATGCATATAACACGAATCTGACAGAAGTTGCATATATGTGTCATTGTGTGAAAGAAACTTGTTACGTGTCAAGGTTGACAAATTACAATATAAAACATGATAAAATTCAGCACTTGACATCACAAGGATTGATTTTAATTGATTGTTATGAAATTTTTAAGTATGAACTTTAATAATGTACAATTATGTTTATTGCAAAATTTGATGCTTGATTAATCAGTGAAAATATGTATGAATACAATTTAATTTCAATTTTTCATTTGATGTTTTATTGGACATTTAGCTGATTAATGAATTGAAATCGATTAGAATTTTATCCATTAAAAAGAAAATTTAAATTAAGCTATTCAATATATTATGTATAAATCTTATATCTTATCGATTAAATTTTTAACTTTGTCTGAAAAAATATCTAAAATGGAATTTTAAGAAATATAATATTTAAAACGTTAATGTACCATTATAACATTATATTTAATAGTAGTTTAGGTAACTTTTGCTAGCACCATAAAAAATGTGCTAACACATTATTTTCTTTTATATAATATTTTTTTAAATCATTTCAAAATATTTAAGTGTTACATTGTACACTAATAATATAGAACGCACTATAAAATACAACAAATTTGAATGTCATTTTCTCGCTAAATAATATGAACAATTTCTTTAAATGCAGAATGTAGAATTATTAAGTATTTAAAGTATTAATTTCGTAATACAACTAAATTTTGCGTTAATTTTTATTGCATTTGCTGCAAATTTGATATTATTAAGTAACATGGCAAACTGGATACAACTCTGTTTGTCATTATTTTCCGATATGTAAATGTTACCATTAAATTTTCATAAATAACATTAATTACACAATAGATTAAATTCTGTTCAATAAATGTGAAAAATTTTAAAGTTTGTATTTCAATATTAAAAAAGAACTAAAAAAGTAGTTTTCTAAAATGAAATGGAATTAATAAAATCCATTTTTTTAATTTACCTTTACTGATAATTAATTTGAATATAAATAATCAATAGATGTATAAATAAATGAAACAACATTTTGTGAAAAGAGAGGCTCACATTTTATTGTCAATGGCCATCGTATCTTTGCATTACACTCAAGTTATAATATACGTACATTTTTTACATAATCATTGATATAATAATTATTAACAAACCAGACAATACCGGTGAGTAACAAGTCATATTTCTAATCTGCTTATTTTGTAGTTACTATGCACACGCACGTATTTGTTTACACATTTGCGTATGTGTACATACACTATCCTATATAATTTTATATATATATATAGAGCTCCAACGGGGGAGTAATATATCATTGATGAATATCGATACACGATGTCGTATAACATTTTGAAATACAATCGATTATTTAACATCGCTAATTCATTTTTTAAATATGTTTTATACACGTACGTCTGCATAGAAGAAGAAATATGCCCATATACTTTTGCACAGAATTTCATGGGAAGTATGAGGTATATGACTTAAAACATTTAGGGACCAATTTTTATTTTATTTCTTTTTTTTCATTCTTTTCTTAAGTTTGTCAACCCTCAAAATTTTTACACTAAGCTTTAAAAAAAATATTGAACTGCTTCATCATTTTCATTCCTTTCAAACAATAACTACTTGCTTCTAATTCTATATAGTTTAATATGATTTTACAAAAAAAAAAAGAAAAACTAAGAACTCTTAATTTACATCATCTATTTAATTGTAACATTTTATTCGAGGCTTTTATTATGGAATTCAAACAATTATTTGTATTGCGTCAAAAAATATTGATTATTCACATCGTGTACAAGCAAAATCACACTTGAAGTCTTAGTAATGTTTATATGCAAAGAAAAAAGGGATTAGGCAAACGTCTTTGTTTCTTCACATCGAGACTCATTGACGAATGCATAAATTGTTTCGTGTGTTTTAATCAACGGCACATTTATAAGTAGTAGATGTGAATAAAAATTATTGTCTTCATAAACAAAGTCGAAATCTTTGTTTTGCACGAAGTAGACGTATTTAATATCAGCAGCAAAAGATGCCTTCTACTGTATCTAAGTCTTGTTTATTGTCCTTATAGCATAGTTTCACTCGTGTTTAATTTTATTGTCAACTTTTTAATTGATACTTTTTTTTTTCAACCAGTGAAATTTCGAAAGAAAATGAGAACACGTTCTATATACAAAAGCAACAAACCTTTGTATATCAATTAGTTAAAAATTGATTACACGCATTTGATCATGCAGAACTGTAAGGAATTTTTTTTTAATTTTTTTTTTTCGAAATAACTTTTGATTGAAAATTTAATGTAATCGAATGCAGCTAATTACGCGATTGTGTACAAGCGACAACTTGCAAAATTCTTTTATATATTTGCATTCGAAGTTTGTATTAATGCTTTCTCATTAATGTTGTAACAATTTTTACTCTAATTAGCTGGAGAAAAGACGCAAATTGTCAGTTGTCGGTTCACATCCGCGATTCAGACAACTATTTACTTAATTGCAACTGTCAGTTACAGCTTGCGTGACACCGAAAGAGCCATTTGTTCGACAAATTCTTCTAACATGATTCTTAAAAAATTATTTCGCAAATATATTAAAATCTTCTGTATGTACACACTGATTTGCACAAAACAAAAGTCGGTAATTTCACATTATCAAAGATAAAAGTAGACATTTGTACACTTCCCAAATGAACCTGAATGTTTATAATAAATTAGATGACCATTCAACTAATATAATTGTTCAGTATATTCGGTTTAACTTTTTACAATTATCTACTTAGCAAAAAAAAGTAGTCTCAGAAAAATGGTATGGTTTAAAGCAACTATTTTTTGTTAACAACTACATAATATTTGACCTTCTTTATAGTTGCTTTAACCATCTGAATAATTGCATATATAAATTTGAATTCCATCTACTTTATGCTTTTATTTGTCATATAACACGTGTTCCGGCGAAAAAGAAAAAAGTGATTTGAAGAAATCGTTTTAAAATATTCAGTCAATTGAACGAAAAAATGTTGCTCTTTCGCTAGAATCAACCGTGCTAACGAGTTATTGTCTGCATTATGATTTGAGGTTTATGATTTATGTTTAAGTATATTAATCTGTCGAGATTAAATAATCCGTCTCCGAAGGACGATCCTCGTGAAAACAAAATTTAAAAAAAGTAAAATTTATTACAATTATCGTGCAACAAGCTCGATAAATTCAGCTTATTTTTCTTATTATAAATGTACAGTGAAACGTCAACATGATTCGATGATGGGCCTTCAGATGATAGCCCGAGGACATCATTTTGCATATATTTATATCTCAGAATTATTGTTCGAACAGCATTACTTAGCCTAGGCTTTCATGAATAATATTAATATGAGTTACTTTTTGTGAGACAAAGCTTTCCGCAGCAAACTCTCGTTTCGTCACATCACATACCGTAAAAATGACATTAGGCCAGCTACTACTTAAATGTGTTTGTACGCTCAAATACATCGAGTGCTTGTACACATTTTTTCAATTAACATTCATTTGATTTATCAGAAAACAAAAGGAAAAAATTTTTTTTGTAAATTTAAGATTATGAACAACTCCGAATTGATATAAAATTTGTGCTTTTTTAAGTTAAATTGATCAAGATATTTTTTTAACACTTAATCTATTTTGTAGAATTTTTTTAATATTTTCATTTTCATGAAAATATTAAATTTTCGGTATTGTTCATTTTCTTATTGTAAAAATATAATTTATTTCTATTTACAATTATAAATAAGGCAAAATAGCACACTTTCAAGGAAAATGAAAGTTTATAATTTTATAAAAAGTTTCATCATAAGTTAACAAAAATGGAACATCCTGTATTCTTACGTATTCGTCTCTACGAAAAATACTTCTCTTATTATGATCGAAACTATCCTCTTTCGTTGTAAATATCAAATGTAACATTTTTGCTAACTTGTAGCTGAGATAAACAATTATTTCTTCAACTGATAACAAGAAACGTACTGCAAAAACAAGTTTTTTTATTTTGAAAGACACTTTTCTGTCTTTTTTCTTCTAAAGAAATTCTTTTTACGTACAAATTGTCTTGAATAAAAAAAATCTTGTTCTTGCCGGTAAAATTAGTAACAAATTTAACGATGAGGACAAAATAATCTCTCACTATCGCTTGGTTATACACAAATATCTTTTTTTGTATACATATATATTTTTCGCAAAATACGCATAAATAATTAAAAAACGAAATTTCTCAAAATTTCAGCATTTATAATCTCAATATGTTTTGAATGTATAATTTCAAAATTGCAAGGTTTAACAAGTGCACTGACTTAACTGTAAGCAAACATTTGCATTACAGCTTAAAGATCGGTCATTGTTATTGTCTGGCATAAAGATTGTAGCTTTTATTTTATTAGTATTTCTTTTAATAACATTATCTACCCTTAAATATAATCCAACGAACCAAATTTTGCCAAAAAAGTTACAACTTCTTAATCAGATTGTATTTCATTTTACAAAACTGGACGATGATGAGATTTAAAAATCCATTTAGATAAAGCGGAAAAGTTGGATCGTAGGTCGAAAAGTATTGCCTCGATTGACACTGACTATTACGCACAATACAGTTGAGTGGCGCGACTTTTTTTCACAACTAATTTCACAGTGCTTCTGTTTTATTCATTATATTTATATACATTTATAGGAATATATATATATAGCGTTAAAACTATATATATAAATTTATATATGACTTGTGTATATATCGATAAACCTTTCAATATAATATATTTAATTTCGCATTTAAAAAGGTATCGCGTAAAATTGACTAATTTCTTATTTCGGGCGACAAACAAGCTTTGATAATCTCCCTTTTTTAAACGATTTTTTATTTTTTTTATACTTTCTCTCTCTCCCTCTCTCTCCTCCCCTCTCTCTCTCTCTCTCTCTCTCTATTTTTTATCAACTTGCTCGGCCCAAAATCACTCAATATATATATTTATATATTTGTATCCACATTCGTTGTGTAAATACATAAATATCCATTCGCGACTTTATTTTTTATTTCTGCAAGATTCTCATTTATTCATCTTTTGGTCTTCTTCAACATCCACGTCGACATAAACCTCCAATGATATTTTTCTTATAATTTTTATACTTTTTGTGATGATGCACTTTACATCGACGTGCGTGTGCGATAAAAAAATTACGCTACGCAAATCTCAAACTTAACGATAAATTTCCATTTTTTTATTCTCTCTTATTAATTTTGTAGATATATTTTAGTTCTTTTTTAATTATGTTTATATGATACTTTCATTTACAATCACTATAATATATTAACTTTCTTACAATATACTTTCATACGTTTCATTTATAGATGATCTATAATTTTTTGTATTTCTCCCTCTTTTTTCCCGTGATTTGTGTTTTTCTTTGTGTACTTTTTTTTGAGTAATTGACAAAAAGAAAATGGTTTATTCATTCTCATCAGACTAACCCTTTCTATTCCGAAAATTAAAGGGAAGATGCTATTGAGTATTTTAAATAATGTAAATTGTTTGCAACTTTTTTTCATCAATTACTCCAAATAATTAATAATTTGTTTTTTTGTATAATATGTTTGTTTATGTGTATGCATATTTATATATATATATATATTTATACTTTCAGTTTTTTGAAATCAATTCATAAGCTTTAGATTTAAAATACAAGTATTGCCTATACGTTTAAGGTACCGAGTTTACTAATATTCGTTTGATTTATTCTTTTTTTTTTTTTCTTTCTTTTGAACAGTCAGTCTTCGAGCGCTATCAGACATACGAATTTTCCAATCAAAATCAGCATTTTCTTTTTTTTAATTATTTTAACTCGAGATTGAAAGTTGAATAATTTTTGCAATACTGCTATGTGTTTGCTGGGAAAATCTTATTTTTATTCTATGATTTCTTTTAGGGCAATAAAATCAATTTATTTTTATCATAAAAAAGTAATAAACGATTATATTTTATTATAAAATATGTAAATTAATATACCCTTCAGGTTGCTAAGAACTATACAAAATACATTTATTTAAATCATAGTAAGCAATATTGCAAAAGTTGTTAAACTTGTATTAATCTAATTTTTTTTCTTTAGCGTTTATTGCTTGGCCTAATTTATGGTTCATCAGCACCCAAAAGTTTCAGTCAATTGCGCTAAAAAGAATTATAATGCTCGGAAAAAAACGTACTCTTGACTTGGTTTTTTTATTGTCTTTGAAATTAAATTTGTGCAAAATATAATGACTAGAATTTGTTGCTTACCTTGATATTGTAATATTCAATACAATAGAATATTATACCACAAGGTAAACTTGTAATTGGCTTGTTTTCTTAGTTTTGTGAATGAGAGTGTGCGAAGTTTAACAGTGCTTCTACGGTAATTAGTTTACTTTCATATTTAACAACATATGTTACTTTCATTTAAACAATCTAAGCGACCTTTTTTATTAAATAAACATGTATACTTTAGTCAACGAAAACTGGCATGGCAAAGTGCAATTTATTGTCAGCACAAAAATAGCCTCTTTTTTAATCACCTTTTAATATAATGCACCTGAATCAAATCATTAATAAAATGATG
Organism: Idris sp. 1 HC-2018; assembly: GCA_022817325.1. Classification (NCBI taxonomy): domain Eukaryota; kingdom Metazoa; phylum Arthropoda; class Insecta; order Hymenoptera; family Scelionidae; genus Idris; species Idris sp. 1 HC-2018. The sequence goes on along the minus strand of JABFPM010004984.1, from coordinate 2,022 downwards.
TTTATTCTTATTGCCAGTTTGGGCACATTTATTGTCAATGTATTATAATGTCTTTTTTGATTATGCATCAATTATTGCAACAAGTTTAATCGAATCTTAAATTACGTTCAAAACCCAGTAACACTATTAAGAATAAATTGTAAATATATTGTCGTAACTTTAATACTTTCTTTTGTTTTTAGCACTTAGCACCTTTTTGAATTAGATAAAATTAAGTTGTCGTTTTAGACATTTTCGAGAAAATACTTTCTTAATAATGATAAATCTTTTAGTTTTATCATTTGACAAAGCACAGTATAGATTTTTTTATATTTTTAGATATGAAATCTTAAAAAAAAATTCGTCAATAAAATTTTGAGTTTTCAGATTTGAAAATATATTTTTAAATTTATATTGATTTTGCTTTTTTTTATCAAATATTAGAATTATCAATGGTCGATGATTTGTTATTGTCGATAATATTTAAAATTTAAATTAATTTGTCAAAACATTATTTCTGTTAAAACATTATTGTTTAAAGCACTTTTTTAAAGTTTTATATAATTTTTACTTTGTTCTATCAAAATTAATAATTTTTGTCAGATCAGTTCAAATTAAACTAATCTTTGGCAATTCGTTAGAATGTAGCTTACAAAATATACTTTTATTGACCAGCTCAAGAAAGTAAAAGAAACAGAAAATAAATGTATGAAAAAATTAATTTTTTCAATTCAGTCTTTTGTGTTTTAGTAACTAGCTTTTTCAAAAGATACAAATCAAAGTTATTCCATAAAAAAGAATGATTCAAAATATTTCAATATTTGCAAAACTTAGTAGACCAGTTTTGGTAATAGACTGAAAGAACGAGAAACGTTTTAACCTAAAAAACTTTGATAATCCTTAATTATGTAAAGAATTTACATAAAATTTATATGTAACTCAGCCTATTAATACAACATTTACATAAGTTTGCACAATGTTTTAAACTTTTTTATAAATAATAATTTCTGAAAAATGTGATTTTTTTTTAATTTATAGAGATTTTATTTTATTTATTTAGATATATTTTCAACTAATGAAAAACTGCTCAAACATATACACTTTGATCTTAGAAATATCAAAACGAAGATGAGTTAGTTATTTTAAAATTTTATGTAAAAAGTTTATCAACATTTTATTTCAATTTTTTTTAATAATTAATTCTTTGTTTTTTTTTTGTTTTTTTTAGATAATTAGATTTTGTGCATAAATAAATAATTCAGTGAATTCACAAATTTTAAAAACAAAATTTAACATTAATGTACCTCAATTAATAAAAAAACGTTAATTATTAATTTAAACCAAAACTACTTAGTTTCATAAACATCATTAAAGTCTTCGTGTAAATATCAAAAAAGTTATCACATTAAATTTGTTTGCTCTAAAAACTTTACTATACAAAATTCATTCTCAAAAGAACCTCGAAATTGAATTTACGAGACATAAAATAAGTAATTAAAATCAAAATCTCAGTTATCTTTTAACTATCTCAAGCTGGTTTACAATAAAACAACTAAAAGATTTTCTTAAAAGCTTCCAAAAGTTCAATTTACTTTCAATTGTTTGTTTCTTAAAAATAAGCGCCATTGCTGACCTCCCAGGTCCACAATTTCACCATCAAAAATATTAGATTCTCTCTTCAAAGTACTTCCAATGTATACAATTTTCCGCAGAATCTCATCGGCTATTCAACAATTCATTTACAACTTGCAAGCACAACATATAATACCATTTGAAATTACACTTTTGCAATTTCAAATAATCACTCATGAAAACTACATTATTCGAACAAAAAAGTACCGATATAATTGCCAACATAAGTTGACAACACTGAAGCCTATATAAAAATTCAACCTCTTCCTCCCTAAACTGTCCAAATCATCAAATTAAATGTTCGCATTTGTCTTCAATTCGTTTATTTGAATGACTTCTTTTGATTATTTTTGGTAGATTTTGAAGCTTCTTTCTACTGGGGCTCATCACATCTCACCAAACAATTTTAAT
>JABFPM010004983.1:0-11869 GCA_022817325.1 Idris sp. 1 HC-2018 | reverse complement strand
ATTTTTTTATCTTCCTAGGGTCCTAAATAAGCCTTCAAATTAATTTCAAGCATTATGATATCACGATAAAACATTTCTAAATTTACATGTTTACAGCGCTGCAGCGCCCTCTTGGACTGGCGCCGGATTGCCAGACGTGCGGCTTTCGTCTTCATTTGACTTCAACTTTCAATTAAAAAGGTTTCAAAACCTTATGAAATAAGTCGAAATTTTGTGACGCTATCTCTCGTACTATAACCTAAATTTGAGGTTATATTCTTGGAAAGTGAGCGAAAATTGAGTTTTTTTATATTAAATGTACAAAATTATGAAATGTTTTATGTTACTTTATAAATAATATGCACGCAAAAAATGTTTTCACATTTTTATTAATTTTTTTCAATTATTATAAAAGTTTTTTAAAAAGTACAGTACCCGTCAAAAGTCTGAGCACACCTTAAATTAGTCTCATTTAAAAATGTAATAACTTCGTTATTTTCGCTGATAAATGCAAATAGTTTTTTTTCCGAAAGCTTGAAGTTTCAGCTTTCAAAGCCTCTAATAGAAAACATATTTTATTTGATTGTAGCGATTACATTAAGAGTTAAAAATTGCGTTATTGTGGAGACAGTTTCAAACTGTTATACCTTCCTCACAAATTATGAAACAATTAAGTTTGTTTTTAAACTTATAAATGCATAGATAAAAGAGTCTGGTGTAGGTTTGTCAATCCGAATTCACATGCTACAAAGTATACTTGAAACCGAGAACAAATGTTGTCGAAGTGACATTCAACTGAATCTATTTTGTTCCGAATAAATGAGAAACAGAAAATCAGGAGCCACGGTAGTGGCTCCAGTCAAGTACAACAATATGAAAAAATAAGAATAGCAACAAATTTTCTGAACCGATATTATATGAATGAGAAAGAATTTAGAACCAACTATGAATAAAACCGAATGATTATATAGTAGAATTTATTGGAAACAGAATATGATTTGACAAGAAAATATTCGTCGCCAAAGTTGAGTGGCACAGAAAGTTTACAGCGCCGAACAAAAACCGATCCGAAAAAACATTGCGCCAATCATGATATAAACCAAATGTATTTCGCTCAGAAACGATGTCAAACTGTATTTTCAACTAACAGAATTTTTTATTTATTTATTTAGAACAATATACGGACATATGAGATATCCTTTATATAAACGTTTTACATAGAAAGAAACAAAGAAAGAAATTACCGACTACTAGATCCGTGCAAAAATGAATACAAAATAAAGCTGAAAGAAGAAGAGAAAAGAAAAGAAAATATCAAAGTGTAATATAAAAAAATAAAACAAAAAATTATAATAAAAATTACATATGAAGATGAGAATATTTTAGAGTGTTTTGAACACTTCAAAGTTTATAAAAAGAATACATTGTTTTTTCATGGAACCCAATGTTTGAGAAGCTTTATTATTACTTTAATTATATGAGGTCCAAAAGACATTTGAAGTATTTTGAAGTCTATAAAATCCTGAACAATTAAAACAAAAATTGGTTTTTCGATTATTTGTGGGAGAGCAGATATGACTGTTAGAAATTGTAAAAAAATGCACTTTTTATTTTTATTGAGGTTACAATCGCTACAATCAAGTAAAATATGTTTTCGATTAGAGGTTTTGAAAGCTAAAACTTTAAGCTTACGAACAAAAGCAATTATTTGTATTTTATCTGCAAAACAACGAAGATATTACACTTTTAAATAAAACTAATTTCAAACTTTTGACGGGTACTGTAATAAAACTAAACAAACACAAAAATTCTAAATATAACTTACAAAGGTAATTTAAAATATTAGAACTTCCTTTTTCCAATCACATTGAATTATTTCAACCAATTGTTATTATTTCATTCATGCATATTTTGGTGTATAGTTTTTTTTTGTTAATTTTCATTTTATCAAGTTTGTCAAACCGAAACGTCAGAAACGCTCCCAGCGCCAACTGCAAAGTCGACCGCGAATTACACAGGTCGACCAAACTTTTTGTACCAACTCCAAGTGTGTGTGCAGGCCCGACTGTGCTGGACCTTTTGTATATTAGAAAAATTAAAACAAATGCGACGATTTCCGTCGTCTTCATCCTCGTCTTCGGACGAAACAGAAAATGCCTCCGGCTTAGACTCTTCAAATGTAGTTTCACGTATGAGGCGCCGAAGAGAAATTAAGCGTCAAATAACATCGAGGGAACGTCAAAGAGAATCCAATCATTCGAAAGGTTAGAATTACAGTATCAATTTAATAACATTTCCAATTACAAATGTCATTTTTTAAAACAACCCAAATCAAAATTAAAAAACAACTGTCATTTACAATAAATTTTTAAAAAACCGTTAAACTTTGAAAACAAAAACAATTTTAAACAAACATTATTAAACTTTAATTTTGTATACAACTTTAAAATTGTGTAATAACAGTTTTTTGTGAAAAAAATATTTTAGATATCCCACGCAGTGCGGAATTGAATCCATCGCTTAGTTTCAAACACTTTTTGCAACAAAACGACAACCCCCAAAATTATCACCACAGCGGAGCGAGGCCTAAAGTCTACCCGACACACCGAGCCAATTCCGAAATCAATTCAGCAAACGAAACTATTTATCCACGAAATCCAACCAAACTGCCAGATTTCGTTCAAGACCACCTGGTTATCGAGCAGTGTTACATGAATCCGGAGGACGCGTCAGCGGCCGTACCTGACATGGACAATCTGCCAGACTTTGCCCTGAACAGCGTTGAAAAACGTTCGACAAAGAAAAACGATGTCGAAGGCTCTCGGGATTTGTCGTTTGATTTAACCGATTACTTGAACAAACGTCACCGAGAGCAGCCCTCGCCGAATATCTCTGACCCTGAAATTGAAATAAGAAACATGCACGAACAAGTCAATTCCGTAGAAGCTCTAAGTAATTCAAATTCAAATTTTAGTTTTGATTTCTTTATTTGTATTAATAATGTAAAAATTTGCAGGATTTCCATTTGATCTTCAAGTACCTGCAGCAGAATCAAATTTTGCGCCAAACGAATCCAATTCTGAGGATTGTCCTGCTAACAATATCCCTCCAAATGTTACAAAATCTTTACCGGACTTTTTAAATGATGGGCCCATACGTAATAGGGGTGATTTACCCTCTGACAGGGCTGGTTCGAGTTCAAATGATTTAACAGATATGAGGGTATAGTTTTTAAATTTAGTTATTTTTCTAAATTTATCACTGATTTTGTATAAAATGCTGGAACATTTTTGATTTTTTTGCAGCAGCTGAGAACTGAAAATGAAAATCTTCGACGAGAACTCGAAATTGCCCAAAGATTGGCCACTGATAGGCTATCAAGGTGAAAAATAAATTTTTGAGAATAATAAAAATAGATATCATTTGAGAGTAATATTAAATTCAACTGTGTAGATGTGAGGACAAAAATTAGTAATCAAATATCTAGACTTTTTGAAAGCTAATATAAATTAAAAAATTGTAATTTAGATATCTTTACTTAAACTTTCATATAATAAGTTGATAAAACTTGTTTCACATCACAAAAGAAATATTTTGATAAACTAAACAAGGGTTTTCAATAAAAAAAAATACAAACTCAATAAACTAAAAGTACTTAGACGAAAGTAAATTCCTTAAAATTTGGGAACATTTTTAGAATACAAACCCTCGAGGCCGAATTATCATCTAGACGATTGAACAATCACGAAGAAATTTTGGAGAAAACCATAGAACAAGTTGAGGATAATTTAAAACGAAGCACGGTAAATTTTTACTCTTTTTTTGATTTATTGATTTAAGGTAAAATAAAACAAACCTTTTTGTGCTTGCAGAAAAGAGCCATCAGTGCAGAAAGTACAATAGCCACGTTACAAAAAAAAATCGATAGTTTAACAGTAAGTCTATCTTTATAAGAACAAACGAAATCAATAACGCATTAGACTAATTTTTTTTCTTCTTTTCTATTTTGTTAGAACGAAATATCCATGTTACGTTTAGAAAATACCGAATTAAGATTAGCCATAGGCCTCGACGATAACGACTGCAAACGTGTAATAAATGACAAAAAAATAGCTTGCATTGCTACGGATTTAAAGACTGCTGCAACGTCAGCTGAAACTTCTCTCAGGTATACAAAAATTAATATGAAAAAACAAACTAGCAGTTTGTTTAAATTAATTTTGAATTTTTTTAGGCAATTAATGTCTGGTGTAAGTAATTTACGGGTGCTCGCATCAACGTTAGAAAACTTGAATAGAATAGAAGACCGGACCAAAGAATATTTGCAAGACTTTGAGGAAGAAAACGCAGCTGGTCCAGTGTTGTAACCAAGTCAAATGTCTTTTATTATGACTTCCTTCATCCACAACATATGCATCGAGTTCCTAAGCTGTGTACTTCAATTTTCATTATATGTCGGACACTCAGTAAATGAGCTCAAAAAATAACACATATTCAGAAAAAGGATATATATTTTTTGTTAATTTCTTTCTTTTTTTTTACAAATTTTATTTATTTCTATATACATTTATATACGAAAAAATAGAAATTTACTGCACAAATGTTAAAATTTGAATTGCAATTTTATTTGAACATTTTAAAATTTATTTATTGCATTTCAGTTTAAGAAATGTTAATTGCAAATTTTATTTTATTACTACGTTGATTGTATTATTTCAAAGAAAATATATATATAACACAAATTGAAACTGTCATCTTCAGACTGAACTAACAGAGCTTTATTAATAAAAAGAAAAAACAAACATTTTAAATGTAATCTTTCACGTTTCACAATTACAAAACTGACAAAAGCAGTGTAATTAATCCACCTCGTTTTACACGGTACTTTTTAACTGACAAGGCACGGTTTAGAAATTTTCAACGCCAATTTCAGTGATATAATTTTTTTCTCATAGAATTCAGTGTTTTAAACAAGAATCCAAACGCTCTAGCCTGCAAACTCATTACCTATAATTTTTTTTACTTTTTATTTTTAAAAAACAAGTCAAATTGATTTTTATAATAACAAAAAAACATTGAAAAATAATATTTTAAAAAAATCATAGAGCGTTTGGATTCTTGTTTAGGACGTTGAATACTATCAGAAAACAAAATATCTTATTGAACTTGGTGTTGGAACTTGCCTTGTTAATTTCATAGCGTGATATATACAAATATAAACACAAATATATTTTATGAACATTCATTTTAGATTTTATAATGTAAAAACAAAGTGAATTGCCGCATTATGTTTAAAAACGCCTGTACTTTTTGTTATGCCAAAGACAAACTTCTTTTTTCCTCAAACTAACATCATGCATTGGTTTAAACTGTAGTGATTGATGTGCATTTGTAATTAAAGTGTGAATAGTTCGCCATTTGTCTTTGATTAAATAAAAACATCTTTACATGTACAAAAATTCTCATTTTTTTACAAGTAAATTTTTATTACTGATCAAAATCGTCAAACATATGAAGCAAATTTGTCTGAGTTTCCATGTGGTGTGAAACAGGACAGTCAAATTCACTTTTTATATTGCTTTTTGTTTGCGTTTGTATGTCAGTAAAAGAAAGACTGTTAGAAAACAAATTGTCGCAGGTCTGCGTGTACATGTTACTGTAAATGTGCGACGGTTCAAAGTGATCGAAAACTTCTGTCGTCTGGGTTTCGTTATTCGAACTCGAGACAAAGTAACAAGAAAGTTCGTCCGAATCGTCCAGCAGCTTGTACAGATCTGTGTCGGTTTGGGTTTCTATGCTGCTGCTGTTGATGCTTGTGTTTTTCAGATTATTTTCAGTCAGCAAAGGATCCAAACTGGAAACACCTGCAATTTCATATCATTTTTATTACAAAAAAGGGAAGCAATATTAAATTTATTATAACTAAAATTATTTTCTTTTTTTACTTTTGCTGCTGTAATTTTCACTGTCACTCTGGTAAATTTTATTTAGACTGACATCTTCGTCCATGTGGTCAAAGATATTTTTCGGAGGACTCGTCTGGGTACCACAAATCTTTTTGTCCTCCCAAAAGTCCTATTAACAAAGAAGAATATTTGTTTAAAAAGTTCTCTAAAAGAATATACATTTTTTAAAAAAAATTATACAATATATTGTCTTTTTACCTGAAAATCATGAAGAGAATTTTCGGGAAAAAGATGAACAACTTTGTTATTACTCTTTTTCATATTCTCTGCAGTGACAGTCTGCGTCTGAATATTCTTCTTGTGTCTTTTCTTTTTAGGAATCAAATTTGTTTGTGTCTGCTGGGTCTTTTGATTGCGCGAACGTGGACAAACATTTTTCGTCGCTTTTTTGGTTGACTCTTCAGTCTGCACTGATACATTGCACGTGACCTTGGGAACCGTACTCACCAGCAAATAAACTGGAGTTAAATGCGTGGGTGTAGGGATTGTGTAAATTGGCTTTTCATTTTCCACCAGGAACTGTGGCATTGGCGTGGCTTTTTTGATTTTACTTGAAAATGCGTGTTTTCTGTAAACATTTAAAAAAAATCATTTAATTTGCCTTAATTTCTGCTAAGATGACAATTGAAAAAATAATTTTATTTTAAATAAGAAATATGCAATTATAAGTTCTTAAAATAATCAAATTGAAAGTATACACTTTTGTTACCAACACAATGTAATTATTTTGTCTTAAATAAAAAATTATTTAATTATATTTTGTATTTGATTAGTTTTTGAATGCATTAATAATTTGTTCGAAATCATAAACTTTTGAACGCAAACAAAGATAATCAACTTTTAGTCAAATGTAAACGTGGAGTAAGGTAGGGCAAAAATGAACAATTAATCAAATTAGTGTCAAACGTGAAATTTTTTCAAATCCAGTTTAACTAAAAAAAATGCTTCTATTTCACACATTTTATGATTATGATTACATATAATATATCAATGAAAACTATATATTTTTAATTTTATATTACGAATATTGTTTCCAGGAGAAGATTATTACTGAATAAATTGACTAAATAACTCATCTGGAAACGGCCGAGTGTTCACATTTTGTGATGTTTAATTTTGCCCCTTGATTTTAATGAAAATTGTATAAATATGATCAAGCATAAAGCAAAAATCAATACAGATTCTGAAAATTCAAATTTTTAACTTTATTTTCCATGCAACATTTCTGTTAATAAGTAAAACATTACCTTTGCACGATAGAAAGTATATCGAAATTCAACTAATTTTTTTTAACTATGTTGTGGTTAGTTTAAAAAATGTGAAATTTTACATTATTAAAACAATAAAAATGCTAATAAAATTATTGCGTTATCTAAAATAAAGATGGATTTATATTCGATATTATTTACTTTGAAAACTGTTTATATATTTGTATTCCATTGTTTTTGCTGTACTTTTTGTCGTAGTTTATTTTTGCCCCATCTTACCCTATTTAATTTGTTTTCTTTTATACTAAGTAATAAAAAGTTTCTCACCCTAAAAGTGCTTTGTATTTTGCATTCACTACGTGGCTGTTTCTTTTTGCATGTGTAAGTAGCGCTTCATAAGAATTAAAAACCTTTTGACAGACGCAAATAAAATTGATTCCACAAACTTTGAGGTGAGCATTTCTCGCAGCCTCAGTTGAAAAACTTTTTGGACATTGACTGCAGGGGTAAATTTTTTCTGCGTGTACTTTCAAGTAGTGCTGAAAAAATACATTAAAAATAAGACAATAACTCTAGAATACATTGATCTTTTTTATTTGTTGCAAAATTTCTTTATAAAAGTTAGATCCTCAAAAGTTTCAGTTAGAAGTTTTTTTAAGATTAATTAAATAGTTACTCTTTTACTTTTAAAAGTTAAAACCATAACAAACACATTTTGTAGGGTTAAATGTTGTTTCTGTTATAAAATTTGGTTTTTATTATTACCTGTTTAATGTACTTCATCATTGTAAAATATTTATCTGACGTGGCTGAATAAATGCAGGACTTAACTGGACAGTGATAGCGAACATTTTCTGACGTTGTTTTTTCCAAGGTCACTTTTTTATGAACCCTGGCGTCATGCATCCGAAATCGCGGCTCATTATTAAAAACCAGTCCACACTTCACACACAAAATATTATTTGTTATGACACTCAGTTCCTCAACCGAAGGACACATTATTGTAAATTTGTCATTCGAGTTGTTGTCGGTTTTTGGCATTTTGAATGACCAAATTTTTGACTGATTGTTTTTATAAACAAGTACAAGTTGATGAAAACATTATAATACAAATTGTAAATACAGAAGTAAACGAGTGTTTGTTTTTTCTTCTGAGACACCTTTTATCTTGGAGCAAAAATTGTTAGGTTAGGCTTGGATATTGACAGGCGCCGAGCCATGTGCGTGTGTGTACTTGAGCAAATATGGCCGACGATTTTTGTGTAAATGACATCACTTATACAGAGAAATGCTCAGATAACAAAGTGAGTAAAGTTCACGTTATCGTGCTATTTTGAAATTTAAGTTGAATTTTATTTTATGGTCAGAAATTCGTGACTGTTGGCTGGTACTTACACAGATTATTAGAAATAATTAAAAAATGGCTCGATTATCACAGGTAGGTGTGCACTTAAATAACAAATTAATGTGTAAATGCAATAGAAATTAAGGTTCTGCAAGAATATTCATAGATATAATTTTTTTTTTTTTTACATTTTTAAGGTAGTTTTGTGATAACTGAAAAGATAATACATTTTTTAGATTGTGAATTAAACATTTTAAATTTTGTTAATATTTAAAAGAGGGAGAATTTGAATATTAAGGTTTTAAGTTTTTCTTTTAAAAAAATATAACATAAAAAATGTAATGAAAATTATTGTTTTCAGGTTGCAGTTTTACAAAAAAGATTATTCAGTTCTAAAGTAACTCTAAATGATGTTGTTATTGTTAGTGCTGCCAGGACTCCAATGGGATCCTTTTTAGGATCATTATCATCACTGCCTGCACCTAGATTAGGAGCAATAGCAATACAAGTAACAACATTTTGTATAAATGAAAAGTTTATTTATATTAAAAGTTAAGGTGATATATCAGTCGATTTGAATCCAATGAGTGCGAGAGAGACAGAGCTATTGGAGTTTTCATAAGAGTGAGAAAGGTAGCATGAAACGATTGACATATCACCTTAAGATTTAAAATTTAATTTAATTGTAAATTAAAAAAAGGTCTTAAGTTCCTTTTAAATATAAAATAATTTAAAATTCGATTATCGGAAAATTTAAATATTTTTAAAATATCATGTTTTACATGCATATTATTATCATATCATTAATGTCTCAGATTTAACAAAATGCAATATATAATTGCATTTGATCTAGCGAGATAATACGTTGAAATTGCTGAATTGATTATTTGTTAATAACAATTGGTCCTTGAATACATAACAGGCAGCAATCGAACGAGCTGGAATTACCAAGGAACAAGTCAAGGAAGTTTACATGGGCAATGTGTGCCAGGCCTCTTTGGGTCAAGCTCCAGCAAGACAAGCTACATTATTTGCAGGTTTCAGAATAGTTGATTAACAATTTTAATTATTCTCAGAAAAAGATACAATTTTGTCAAAAGTATTATAATAATTTAATTTGTGTAGAACTGAAACTAAATATGGTAGAAAATAAATTTGTTCTTTTTACAAAATAGGACTTCCAACAACAACAGTTTGTACGACAGTAAACAAAGTGTGCGCAAGTGGAATGAAAAGTGTGATGCTTGCTAGTCAAGTTTTACAGTGTGGTCATCAAGAAATGGTCGTCGCAGGAGGCATGGAATCTATGTCAAATGTGCCATACTATTTAAAACGAGGAGAAACAGCATATGGTGGCATGAAATTAGAGGTGTGAAACTGGGGACTGCTTAATTAACATTCAGTTCCAAAAATACAACTTCATAAATCATGTTTCAAAGTGATCTTAAGAAACTTTTATTTATAATTATATTATGTTTTAGAAATATTTGTGTAGATTATGGAATGTTCAAAAGAAAAATTTATTTATAATATTACAATTTATTTGTGTATTATATTTGTATGTAATACACAAAAAGAATTCTTTTTAAATGTATTGTAGAAATTTAAAAGAATTTCAAGAAATTTGTATTTATACATTTTCCAGTAAAAAAGAAAAGTATTTTCATAAATATTCCAGGATGGAATTGTTTTCGATGGCTTAACTGACGTTTATAACAAATTTCACATGGGTAATTGTGCGGAGAAAACTGCAAAAAATTTGGGAATCACACGTCAACAGCAAGATGAGTATGCCATAAGCAGTTATAAAAGAAGCGCTGCGGCCTATAAAAACAATGCCTTCAAAGACGAGTTGGTCCCTGTAAATGTCCCACAGAGAAAAGGAAAACCTGACGTTATTTTCACCGAGGACGAAGAGTTCAAAAGAGTCAACTTTGACAAATTTGACAAACTTTCCACAGTTTTTCAAGTAAAAAGCTTGATTTAATTTACATTTCATTTAATCCTTTTTTTCTGTACATTTATTTTATATTTTAGAAAGAAAATGGCACAGTCACAGCAGGAAATGCTTCCACGTTAAATGATGGGGCAGCTGCCCTGGTTCTAACTACCCTGGATCATGCTCAAAAATTGAATCTGAGACCATTAGCACGTGTTGTTGCTTTTCACGATGCTGCAACTGACCCCATTGACTTTCCAGTTGCTCCAGCAAAAGCAATTCCACCTGTAATTTTATTATTTTCTTTAATTCTTTTTTTTATTAGATTTGTATAATAAGTTTATTTTTATTTGTAGTTATTGGAAAAAACTGGAATTAGTAAAAATGATATTAGCTTGTGGGAATTAAACGAAGCTTTCAGTGTGGTAGCTGTGGCAAATCAACAATTATTGGATATTGATCCTGAAAAAATTAACATTCATGGTGGTGCTGTGTCACTTGGACATCCAATTGGGTTAGTTTGATATTAGTTATATCAATTTCTATACAAATAAACATGTAATTAACAAAAAAACAACAAAATTGGTGATAGCTAATATAATATTTAATAATAAAAATAAGTTTTAGCATTAAAAAAATCTGTATTTAGCTGTAACAAAAAAATATTTTTCAAATCAATTTTTCAATCGTTCGTTAGAGACCTTTTTAGCAAAACAGTGTACATTTTTTATTTTGGTGTTTTAATAATAAAATTAACATCTAACTAAATTTAAAACTATATAAAAGATTGAAATATAAATGGATATAAAAACAATTATGTCAATTTTCAAAGTTGTTGTCAGGAATTATTGTCTGTGTTATTTTGGATAAATGTATAATTTAACCATTTTTAAATATGTTTTTATTATACAGTATCGATTTCTTATTAAATTTCGCGTCATTTGCATATATTTATATAGTTAAAGACAGAATTGTCACAGTAGTTTTGTAAAAATCTAAACATTCTTTAATCTGTCGATAACTGGTGCCTCTACTTTGGTTATTTAAATTTACATAATTAATTTAAATGTATACCATTAATTTAAATTTACAGGATGTCTGGTGCAAGAATTATTGTACACCTTGTGCACGCCTTAAAAAAAGGCGAAAAAGGAGTTGCGTCAATTTGCAACGGAGGAGGTGGCGCCTCTTCAATTTTAATTGAAAAAGTGTAAGTTTACCCTAAAAAAAGATGAAATATTTTTTATATAAATAATCCAGTTTTTATAAAGTATGTGAATAATATTTTTTATTCAAGATTTATAATAACAAAGATTTTATAACTCGACAAATTGTAATTGTTAAATAAATTGTTGATAATTTGTTCCTTTTTATATATTTATTACCTGTCTATTTTGTGGGAATCATCTCTTCTTTTTTTTTTTTTTTCACA
>JABFPM010004981.1:0-11873 GCA_022817325.1 Idris sp. 1 HC-2018 | reverse complement strand
TCGATATTTGTGTAAAATCTAGTAGATTTTATATATGGGTAATCCAATGTTGATAAATTTTTGATATCTGTCATAAGTTTAATTAAGAAAGTTAAGTGAAGAAATACTTGTTTGTAACTTAAATTAAAAACATCACGTTAAATGATAATTTACTATCTCAAGTATGTTTTTTATGTCTTTCGATGTCCAATTTTTTGCGAAAAATATTTCTGGAATGCAAATTTAAAAATAAATTCACAAAAATTTTGCGATTGTATTCATGCAAATAATTGTTCTTGCAATATGATAAAAAATGTTTCTTTTTTTAAATTATTTATTTATCGAAGTAGATTTTGATGTAAACGTTAAAAATTACTTTTTAATCAGAACAACATACATGTACCTTTCGAAAACTAATTTTATTTATGTAAATTCAGAGCCATCAATCCTTTTCTATATTCACATGTAATATTATTCGACTATTTTTTCCCATAAATGAAGGATTAGATGGATTAAGTTTTTGGTTTAATTATCACATTAAATTCAAAAAAGCATGATTTATAACTCTACCTTTGTAACACTTAGTTTAACATAGATTTTACTTTATGACTTGTATGAATTATTTAAAATTGGAAGTATATCATAAAAATGATTTTACGATTTGAATAAAACATTTAATATATAATTCGTTTGCAATTATAATAACAATTTTATAAACAATTTGAATTATAATAAAAATTAGTTGAAAAAATTACTATATCAGTAAAAGTGTTGTTAAAAAATGACAAATAATCATAAAAATAAGTCCCTTATGGCCGTTCTTGCAGATACATATGGGTGTCCTACGTGATATTTCTGCCTTTTATAATGGCTGCAAATGTGGCTGTATATAAAGTTTCTTACGCGTTACATTCGTAAGTATATGTGTGCAGCAATGGAAAAATACCCTTCTTTCTTCTTGAAGGACCGTGTGAACGACTTGGAGACAGTTTAGTGATATCAAAAAAATATCCTTTTCTTTTAAATTCCAATTCTTATGTAATGAAATATTTTGAAATTGATTTTAGATATTTTAATGTTAATTTATTTGAATATTAAATATTTGTTGTAAAAAATGAAATTATTATTAAAAAAGAAAAAAATACAATGCAAAAATAAGTGTTTAATTTAAAACATTTTTTCAGTCACTTTTAAAACATTTTCAAGTGTTTACATTTTAACCTATCATTTTAACATAGGAAACTTTTAAAGTGTTTTACAAAAGTGTTTTAAATTAAACACTTGTTTTGGCAGTGTATATAAGTTTAGTTTTAAAAAATAAGAGTTATAAAGTTCTTATACTTTTAAAAAAATACATATTAAGCAAAAATTGGATTGATCTGTAAACATATTTAAAGGGTTTTAAATTAACATAGATGATAACAAATTTTCTTACTAAATTATATTTTAGTTTATAATATTTTATTTTCTCATTTTCATGTTTTCGGTGAATATTATATAATGGACTTGAATTATTATACTTCATTTTTTGTTTACATTTTTAAGTTTTCAAATATCTTTACGATTTCAATATCTTAAACCAGTTCCTTACAGAGGCAGTATGAAATACACTAGTGTATGGATGGAAACATACAATCAGGGACTAGAATTCTTAGTCCAAATGATTTACACAATTTTTATGTTTTTATGATTTAAAAGTTTAATAAATAATTAATCAACCATTTTTATATAAAAAAAATTAATACGTGCCACAAAAACAATCCGAGAATTAGACGCAGAGAATTTAACTCAGAGAATTAGATTGTCAAATCAACAATCTAGGTAGTTAAATTAAATAACTTACAGATAGTTAGCATAAGAGCCAATTATATTATTTAAATTTAAATAATTTTTGTCTGATTGGTTCATATGCTCACAATCTTTAAGTTAGTCAATTTAACAATCTACATAGTTATTTTGAATATCTACTTCTCTGAGTTTATGATAACAATTTCAGTCTAATTTAGAATAATTTTTATAGGTGTAACTATTTATTTTATCCTTTCGACAAGTTTCATACCTATCAAACAAATTATTTAGCTTTGAAACTAAAATTTTGTCAGCTCAGTGAAAGGCATCCATGTTTCTATTTACTAGTGATGTGGTGTCGTATGTAATTAGAGGGTTAAATCAAATGCTGTTTAAAGATGGCTGCACCTGATCCCTTTTACACACTTTCAAGTTTTGACTATGTTCACAGTTAGTACAGCAACATACACAGCAGAGCTACGATAATTTCATTTCGGCCTAAATGCGTTATGAGTCATGTACACGTTAGAACCGTACACTACTTCACGAATGCTGCAACATGCTTGATTATTAAACGAAGCACTTTTCGTGGCTCTCGTCCTATTTTTCCATTTTCCATTTCTATCCTTCTGCGCCTTTTTGTATTTATAAATGGATAACGTTATTTGTTTCATTTACTTTTTCATTATTAAAAATACTTTTTCATTTTTTACAATCATTCAACCTTCTAAAATAAATAATATATATAGTTGCATGTTTTGTTATTTCTTGATATTATATGCTTATTCTTAAAATTCTTGAATTACAAAATTATTTTATTATGTAAAATTTTAATTTTGACGAGAAAAATGAGAAAAAGTACAAAAATATTGAAAAATTTAATTACTTTTAGGGACTTGTTACTATATGTAGGACGAAAATTTAATTATATCTTTTTAGTGATGTTCTGGAAATAATATATTTCCGTTTGAACCAAAGTCATCTAATTTATCTAAAGTTTATATGAGTCATTATCTACCAATTTGTCTAATAAAAAGCCAAAAAAAATAATGTATGTTTTTATTCTTTTTATTGTAGAAAATTATATTAATATGTATACAAATATCGTTTATTATCAAAATAACCCATAATTTTGAATAAAAATTTTTTTTATTAAAATAATAATTTTTCGTATCCATTATGTATACCGAGATGTCTATGTTTTAAATTATTTTCATTTATTTTAAAGATATTTCTTATAATTCGTTTTATAAAGTTCATTTTTTTTTTTAAGTTAGTTCAATATTGTTATCTTATGTTATCTACTTGTAGGGGTCTTATGACGCATGTTCATTTCAATGAAACATAACGTTAATAAATAAAAAAAAGTAAATTTATAAATAAAATGATCATTTATTAGATTAAAGCATCATTAATTATGAAAATAATTATGAAAAATTCTTAACGAATGTCTATTAAATCAAAATGTATAATTTTGTCCACGGAGTATGACAAATAATATATGTTAATTACATAAGACTGTTATTTTTAATTTAAACATTATACTTACATGTTTGGTGTTTACGTAAAAATCACTTATAATACTAATAAATGATTTGGACAAAAAACGAAGTTGGATTTCGCAATATGACAATTTTTTTAGAATTCTTAAAAAAATATCCATGGAAACTTACGATTTTGCAAAAATTTGACAGAATAAATCATTTCGCATTGTACTATAGTATAGTCAATGGTTTGTGCGTTAACATTACACTAAGTTTAACCTCCAGCCAAAATGTTTAAGCCTTTGCAAATTAAGTTTGCTAAAATACAGCTCTTAAAGCTTGTTAAATTATCTACATTTTTACAAAAGTTGGGTTTTCGATCATTTTTAAAAAAAGAGATATGAGGCATTTGATATCTAACATGCCACTACCAAAAAAAAACTAGCTGTCAAATTCAAATAAAAAATAAATGTTAATATGCAAATGTCTATTTTATATAAATTGCAGGCTCTTGAAATATAGAATACGATATAATAATTTGTTTGTGTATTTAAAATTCATTAAGTTTGTGAAAATATGTAAATACAAAAGAAAATAATTTTTTCGTCTAATCGGACCGAATTAATTTTATTTAAAGAACCTAACTTAAGTCTTAAGTTATTACCTAGTTTGAAGTCTTAACTGCAATGATTTTGATTCTTTAGATGGAACAATATTTATTTTATAAGATAAAAATTACGTACAAAAATTTGATTGGTTATAAAAAATAATCGAAAATCAAAATTTAACCAAAAATTGATGCTTTCAAAAAACAAAAGTAAATACCTGCATAAATGACGAACCTATTCTAGTTAAAACTGATTAACATTTTTTTAAATGTTTTTTGAGGTACTGGCTCTTCGTATGAGTTTAATATAAAAACAACAATTCTTTTTCTGTTTTCTTCTTATGTTAGTGAACAATTTAAAAAGGAAGTGGGCTAAAATTTTTTTTCGACCCACCCTAATCTACCTACTCATAAAGTTTTTTATTTGAAATAAATTATGTTTTCATAAAAATTTGTATACTTTGTAATATTAGGGGTATTTTGGGACAGCGTGTATTATGGGCCACCCTAATTATTAATAATTAATGAAAGTAAACCAAAAAAATGAAGATTTTAAATGAATCTGTAAACAAATTCTTTTTATTTAAAACATTAATCGCTTTTAAAAGTATATTTATGTTAAAGTAATAAGAGTAATTTGACCTATGTAGGTTATAATATTTGCATCACCAATTATAATCAAAATATATATGTTTTTCTTGCGACATGCTACTAGTTTCAATTTTTTATGAAAATTTGTCTATTTTAATATACGATATATATTTTTTAAACCCATTTACTTTAATATTGAATTAAATAAACATTATATTTCTAAAAAAATCACTGTTGGCTATTATGGGACACTAACGTCTTGAACTGTCGGGTATTATGGGCCTTTTGCACTTTTTTTTAAACAACATTTTCAATTAATTAATCAATTTTTTAAATAAATATATGAACGGAATCTTACGCAGAAATAATCAAATTAACCAATAAAATATTTAAAATATTTACAAATAAACTTAGGCGACCCATAATATCCGTTTTTCCCCTATATTTCATTAAAACTTTGGAAAAAACTAATATACTACGATTTGTTCAAATAAAATGTATTTTGTATACATGTTAGCCCTTATATTGACAAGTTTTTCGCGTACTCTACATAAGAAGAGAAAGAAGAAGAGAAAAGCGTTCGATCGTCTCTTATCCTTCAGCTTTTTTCCTCTCATTCGTCTTCTTCTCTTCTTTGTTCTTTTTCATTTACTTCTTACACTTCTGGGATCGCAGCACGTCCAACTCCTTAGTTCGCGTACATTGAGTGGTTGAAGGTGCACGGTGGTGAGACGTGGTTGGCGGCTGCTACTCAATGGGGTACGCAAGGCTTTTGATAAATGACTGTTAGAGAAAAAAATTTACGTCGATACGTCTTGTTCAAGGAGATGCGCTTCAAATAGGAAAACCGTCGAATCCAGAATACAAAATCGATCGACGTTGTTTGTTACTTTGTTGGAATTTGCGTTTTTAGCGGTTTCTACACAGCGATCAAACATTTTTATCGCGATTTATTACGATTGAATCATTATCAAATACCGAATTTTGTTTTATGCCCAAAAATTCAAATTCTTCTTCAAAATTTTGATATAGAATCTTTTTTATTTGCAACATTTTTTTTCTCTACTTTTTTTGTTGGAAACAAAATATCTTGAATTCCTTCTTAGTTTTTTTTTACACTGAATAACTCTTATTTTATATTTCATAAAAATGTAGTTGAATTTTCGAATAACGTCATACATGGTAAAATCCACTGCGTTTCTTTAGCTGTTATTGAAAATGAAAAGTCAATGTTGCTTATCGTCGGTCGAAGTGAGAGAAGTACGGGGGAGAAAGAGGGGGTGGAAAAAGGAGAGGTGAATGGTGGGTTGATAGCCTGTCGGCGTGGGTCGATGGTCCTTTCGCCAATATAAGCTGCACGGTAGCTGCCGCGGCGTTCTATCGGAAAACACTGAGTGAGATATATGGTGAGATTATGCGACGGCGTTTCTTAGTTGAAAAGCGTTCCCATTCGACGCTCCGTCAATTATGCTAATTCCGATTGCCGTGAGATTAATGGAACTCGACGCCGTCTTTTTCGCCAACTCGCCCCCTTAACTCGCCACTTTTGCCGCATTTCCCTCAAAAAGCAGCCTGTCCGATCTCGCGCAACGTCACGTCACGCGATTATACCGATTACATAAATCTGTCCCACTTCCAGCGTGAATTCTGTCTTCTTTTGCGCGCAAAACTTTTGACTCCACAATTAACAGGTAAATTGTCTTCTTATGACAAATAAGTTTAGTTGCTGTTGCTGCATTGCTAGAATTTTGTATTAAACATTTTTAAATGTTATTTTTGTACAACATTGAATATTTAGCAAAAAAAAATTGTAATCTTTTTCTGTTGGCTATAAATTATGTTTTTTTTTGTTTTTTTTTTGTTTTGCATAAAAAAGTTAATTTCGGGTAAAAAATGAATTTTAACTATTGTTAAAGATTTATGAATTTTTGAAGTAAAAAGTTTTATACGGGGTAAAATTTTACTGCAAAAATATATTTATACTTTGCTTAAATATAGATGAGTTTGGGTGAGTGCAAACGTATAACGGGTATAGAAAGTCAGAATAAGGTGTCTGCTTAGAGGTTGCAGGTGTACAAGGCGGTTTCAAACGACCAACATTATTGTCGAGTGGACTTTTGAAAGGAATTGAAACCTGGGGATATGAAAAACGTAGACAAATGGAAGGAGCCAAAGAGAAAAAAGACACTTTTCGTTATGGATGGAAATTAAAATTGATCTGAATTACTTGAAAATGCTACCAAAAACAGCTATACAATCAAAAATTCAAAATTTAAAACCAAGAAAGAAGCTTGTTTGAAAAAAATGACTTAAATTTATTCTCTTGTTTTATGTTAAAATATGAAATTGAATTTCCATATTCATAATTTTTCTAACTTTTAAATAAATTTTAAAATTAAAGTTTTATAACATACCAGATTATAAATAGGGAAAATAAATAAAAAGTAGAGATATTTTAAGATTAAGAATATCTAGTATCTATCTTAGAACTGTGAAGAACGATGTACATTAATCTCAAGTTATATTGAGAATAAAGCTCAACTTATGAGCCTCTCCCTAAATCGAAATGTATAAGCTTTATTCTATATGAGTCTTATTATATATAATAAAAATGACAACTTAAAACACATCTTGTAATAAGAAACACACTATTTATGGTCTATTGATATTGATATTTTTTTTATTATTCAACATATATTGAGGGGGTAGTCTAGTGTGAACATCGAAATAAATACCTATTTTGAAGAATTTTTTTCTCAGTTACAGAATATCATTTATTGTCAGATTTTATTTTAATAAATAAAACGCACTTAATGCTTCAAGAAATAATTATTTTAATACAAAAAATATTTTAATTTATCAAATAGTTAATTGAATAAATACACTCTTTAAATTTTTCCCATGCCACTCGTGTACCCGATAACTCAAACAATATCCAACCAATCTTCTTGAAATTTTAACCACACATTCCAGAGACATGTCGGTATAGTCGGAACTAGGATCTTTTGATTCCATCAACATTTAACAAAATTGCGTACAGTGAAACCAAAAATTTCAGATTTCGACTGTGTTTTGATAGTTATTTTTTTTAATAAAAATGTTAAATGTTGATAGAACCAAAAGAGCCTAGTTTCAACCATAGTGACATGTCAATGGAAAATAACGGAATGTGTTGTTAACATTTTAATAAGATTGGTTGGATATTTTTTGAGTTATCAGGTACACGAGTGGCATGGGGACAAATTAAAGAGTCTATTTATTTAATTAACAATTTAATAAATTTTTTGGATTAAAAAAATTGTTTCTTGAAGTATTAAGTGCGATTTATTTATTTAAAAAAATCTAATAATAAATGATGTTCTGCGACTGAGAAAAAAATTCTTCAAAATAGGTTTTTTTTTCGACGTTCACACTGGACTACCCCCTTAATACAACTTGGAATTTGATCTAAAAGTATTTTATTTAAAACCACATCGCACTGGAAAAATATAAAACTCGTACAGACTATTTTATCAGAAAAGTTATTCTGTAAGGAAAAAAATCTTGAAAGTGATCCCAGTATTTTCATCACATATCTATGTTTCAAGAAACGTTTATATATACACTCTAAGACTTTTGACATCACTATCATCTTTAAAGAGATAGCTCGTCATGTTCTTTAATACGCCAAAGTTCTTACAAATCTCAAGGTCAATGGTCTAACTTTAGGTGCAATGCCCTGACATTTACTTATCAGACAGTTTTTTAACTCTTTTTTGATGTTTCATCAAATTTCCGCAAACATTAAAAAAAGCTTCTTCTTTTGCTAAGTTATTTTTTTGGGGGTTTTAGAAATAATTTATTATTAAATAGGAATAATGAAATTTGGCTGCAAAAATTTTCCAACGAAAAGAAAGAGGCAGAAAGTAAGAAAGAAAATGCGCTTCCCCTCACGCGATAAAGTTAACGATTGGAGCGACAACCTCCCACTGCGTCGCATTCCGACACGCGCACACAACGTCGAATTGCATGCAGGTACTCTCTCGGCGCGTGAAGAGGGAGCTACTTTATTCTCCTGCGAAATATAATCGAGGTGAAGAAAATCAAGGTGTAGGTGTATTAACTTTCCATCATGTTATAGGGCATTAATGAGGTTATAATTTGTATTTTAATTTCGTGATGTAATTTATTGAGCGGTGGATAATTTGATGTTTATGATAATATATAGAGAGCCTTCTTTCTTTTTTTCTTTATATTTAATAAAATGCAGTGGGATTTTATTATACGCTTCATAACATGAATTCACTTTATTAATGACGAACAGAGAATTAATATTAAATATTAGATTAAATTGATTTATAACACGAGGATTTATTTCTTTTTTTCTCAGTCTTTAATTGAGTTTCAGACTTATGATTAAGTTTTATTTACAACTTTATTTCATACTTTTAACGTGAGTAATAAACAAACTGTAGAATAAAAATAACTGTTTTGCAAGAACGAAACATTTCAGAGAATTATTTTTAGCAGTGTGAATGCAAAAAACAAACTGATCATCAAAAAGCGGAAAAACAGGAAAAGGGTGCCAAGGAGGAGACTGACAGGATTTCGTCCAATGATAGTCTGGTTTCACAGACCAAGTCGTAAGGTGAGAATAACGGTGAACTCAGAGGTCTGTGGGACGTAACACTCGGAATCGAATCGTCCTGCGCAATTTCGCGAATTCGTTTCTTCGCTTGGAAGTTTTGCGTATTTGCGCTTTCCATTGGTCTGTGACTGTCGCCGGGACCAATGGCATCGCGATGCCGACTGTTGGCTGGAGGCTTTTGGCTCGCGACGCTAGGGGTGGCTACGCCCCCGCGCATTTCCATGTGTACGTACGGGTATTTGTGCCCCCGAGAGGTGGCAAAGAGGTGTAAGAAGGAGAGCACTGGATGCTTCGTCCCTGAAAGAGAGATAAATGAATAGAGAAAGCAAGAGAAGCGGAGAAGAAAACTCGGCTTTTTTTCTCTCCCTTCCCCTCCACCAAGGAACTTCGATCCGAGAAAGAGACGTTACCCGGGAAAATGCGACCATCGTTAACAATTCTACCTACAAACAAAATCTTTAAAGTGCATCTCTCCAATTAGTACCTTTTTGTGTCTCAATGTTGATGTACCAAAAAGAAAATTACCAGCTCCTTTTGAGGAAAAAAAATTCATTCAATGGCGTTTAAAATTTTATCTAATTCAGATTGATGTAAGTGATAAGAACATTCGATGACGATATAGCAAGGATTATTTCTTATACGATCTTCAATGACGATTATTCTGGAGGCAGGGTCGTAGCCAACGAGTTCGATCCCATAAGGAGGCAGACACTCGGCAGCAAAAGCACTTAAGCCCTCCTCCCTCTTGGCCCCTCCTCAGCAGAGTTCTAGACTTCTCTATCTGTATCACTGCTTCTAGCTCGACGACCTCCTCCTTCCCCGAATTGCTGCCTCTCCTCCTAGCCAGCCAACTTGCACCTCCTTTTAATTCTCGTTCTCACTCTTTTGCTCGTTGCTTCTTTATCCTCGGCAACTTCTCTCTGTCCAGCTCTCAATTACCCCGGGTAGGTGGGCTGTGCTGGTAGCAAATATTACCAGATGACGGCCGTGAGTTATCCTCGAATTCAGAAAACCTTAGGCTAAAGCTTTTGAAAATGCGCCGCTTTTTATGACACCACTGTATGCAGCTGCAAAGCAGATATAACAGACGATAAGCAAGTATAAGCGCCGAAGATTTAGTCAGACGGCCGAGTGTCTGTTGATTTCACGACTTTTTATGTTTCTTGGGTATCAAATTTATGGATCAAATATCTCTTCAGCAGTTTTTAAGACGGTATCGTTACTTTTTAATAAATATTGTTATTGTTCAGTATTGAAATACGATGGAATGAACATTTTTGTCGATTATAAAATAGGTCAAATTCAAAGATTTTTTATGAAGTCTAACCTTTTTAACATTTGTTTAGTATAACGTAAAAACAAGAGAAGTTACTTTGGATGAATTTTAAGTATTTTATTTATTAACGGTTTTATTTTGCTGCTGATATAATCTGAACTTTAAGTACAATTTAAAAAGTTTTGGTTGAAATTCAGTTATTAAGATCAAAAAGAGACTTAATTTTGAAAAAAAGTCTTAATTTCAGTCACTATTTTAGTCTTAATGGCTGAATTTCAGCCTTTGGGGCAAAACATTTTTTACATTCTATTGGATTCAAAATTTATTTCTCTTCATAAGTTTTCCAAATTAAACCGTATTCATTTAAAAATAAAACTTTTTCATTTTTCCTATCTAAGGATTCAAAACAAACAGAACATAATGAAACAAATATTGGTTGCTAAACGTAACATTACACTCCTGTAATGTCTTTTTGGGCAAACAAAGGACAGTTCAACCTAAGTAAATAATATCTGAATATAAATTTATGTATAAATACAGTTTTATTTATAAATGTGTGTACCACATTATTCTTGTAGCACTGTAAACTTGATTAAATATTTGGTTTAATTTAAATTCTAAATTTAAGTTGTATTTATCTGACATTTAAATAACAAATGTATAACTTTCCTCAATTAAATTTACTGTTTTAACTTTTATAATCAAGTTGGTTTAAAATCTTAAAGAAATTAATTAAATCCTTTAAAAAAAATGATAATTTTGTTTGTCAATATATTTGAAGTTTTACAATTCATCAGTTATACATTAAAACATAGAAAAATTAAGTTTTCAAGTTGTGAAAAGTTTTGAATTGTATTTATAAATCAATTTTGTTTTTCACTGTACAAAATTTCAATTAAATTCGACTTGATAATTAACGGAGAATATACTTTTTGAGAAAACAAAAAAAAAGTAAAGAGCAAGCAATTTTCTTTCGGCGCAAGGAGTGTTGCCAGCAAAGTATATGATACGGATAAAGCTGGTAAATGAATTTCTTGATCGAATTAAAGCGTTATTTTGTTCACTTTAGCATTGGTTCGCACATATAAGGGGCCATTCGCGAGGGAATTCTTGTCGGACAAAAAAGGCTGTTAAAATGAAATGGGCGTCAAAGGCTCCATTGAAAAACCCCAGAACGTCGCGAGCAGGCTCCAAATTTTGTACGCATCTAAGCGATTGCGCGTCCTTCAGCTGGTATCGTGTCAGCGGTGGCGCGATCGGTGGACGGGGGTCACGAGGTGGCTAAAACCCTTTAGTCTAGACCGCAGGGTCGTGGCCCCGTGGACTCGAGTTTTCTGTTTCGCAGCACTTTAACGGTAGAATAAATTTGCCTTTAGGGGGCGCTAAGACTGAAAATAAAAAAAGAAAAAGAGAGAGAAAGAGATAGAAAGGGAGTGAGAGAAAAAAACAACAACGGCGAGCGAAAGAATGAAAATAAAAAGCTAGAGAACGGGGTTGCGGGGGCGGCGGGACATCTACAGG
>JABFPM010004980.1:0-11875 GCA_022817325.1 Idris sp. 1 HC-2018 | reverse complement strand
TTTTAAAAGTCAAATTTTATTTTATTAAATATTTCCCAACTTTTTGATAATTAAAATTAGTTGAAAATCATTCAATCATATCAATAAAAATGAATGCTTGTAAGGACGTAATACAAAATTTTACTTTCACAGTTTATTTTTTATTAATCTAAATCTTTTAATTATGCAATGAAAAAAATACAAATATAAACTTTTTCTGACGCAAGCAAACTCTGGG
This sequence comes from Idris sp. 1 HC-2018, assembly GCA_022817325.1. Classification (NCBI taxonomy): domain Eukaryota; kingdom Metazoa; phylum Arthropoda; class Insecta; order Hymenoptera; family Scelionidae; genus Idris; species Idris sp. 1 HC-2018. The sequence goes on along the minus strand of JABFPM010004980.1, from coordinate 11,658 downwards.
ATATAATACTGTAAAGAAAGTATGTACTTTGCTTTTACGTAAATATATTCTATAGTTACATTGCATTTTTTATAAAAACTATTTTTTCCCTTAGTATTAACTTTCGTTAGAATTGAAAATTTATATCAATGACATTTATAAAATATAGTAAACACTTTTGAAATAACAAAAGTTCAATAAGTTTTTTTTCCAATTTTATTTTCATAATGTTGTCTTTTCGTTTCAGCAAATAAACTAATCTTACGAAAATGGATTTACCAAATTCATTAAATACAATTTTGTTTAATTTTAAAATGATTGATTTTATAAATGATATTAACTCAAAAGGGCACACCAAACTGATTGTGAATTGTTAAACATAAAAATAACTATAATATAAACTTCAACTTGAGTTTGTCTCAAAAAATCATTAATTTTTTAGATGACGCTGAAATTCAAAAAGCCCATAACAAAGGGCCGGGCAACGAGGGGTGCGGCTTCTAAAAAGCGCTCCCTTCGAGCGCATCTCCTGGCCTGTGTGCTATGCATTTGATGAAATTCTGGTCCCATAATACGCAGTCCCTTCCCCTCGCAGATACGGGCCTGTACACTGCGCTCGAGGGAGCGCGACGAAAATGGAACTAGTAAGCGCACAGCGCGACGGCTTGCCCAGCAGCTGCTCGTCCGCCCCCCCCCCTGCCCTCCGCCGCTTTTTCACTCGAACAAAGGCCGACGAACTGATTGGTCGGCCGCGCTCGGCCGAGTTCGGGCGGCGTCTGGTGGGGGCGCCGAACAAAGACGGCTCGAGCTGATATTACCGCGTCGACTTTCCCATCCAGCAGCATTCATTCACATCAAGTTGTGCGACTCGCACCGAGCTTTTGCTCTGCAATCTCAAAATAACAACAACAACAACAAAGAAGACTCTCTACTCCCTCTCAGTCATCCAAAAAACCTGTCAAAAGTGTTGACCAGTTTATTTGTCACGGGAGCAGTCAAAGTGAAAATCTGAGCTGTGCTTAGTGAGTGTGTAGTTTGGGAACAAACAAAAACAAGCGGCCATCTTGTTGCTTGACACGTATCAGTGGCCTAACCTCCTCTCTCTCTCTCTCTCTCTTTCTCTCTCTCTCTCTCTCTCTCTTTCTCTCGCACACTCACATATAAACAACAGTGGCGTTATTTGCACCGTCAAAGATTGCCAATCAAACAAGATGCGACTTGAAATCAAATCGGCGGCGGACTTCTTAGTGCACCTGCTGCGCCTGCAGGCGCACAAGCTGAGCGAGGAGCAGCTGATGCGCTTCAAGGGCTCGCTGACAGAGGTTCTCGGACGCAGGTACCGCGACCACTGGTTCCCCGAGCACCCGAACCGCGGCTCCGGTTACCGCTGCATCCGGATCAACGGCAAAATGGACCCGGTGATTGCACAGGCAGGTCACAACATTGGCATCGTGCCGGGCGTGCTGCACAGCATGTTCCCCACGGAGCTCACCATGTGGATCGACCCGGCCGAAGTGAGCTATCGGATCGGCGAGAACGGCTCGATCTGCGTGCTCTACGAGTACAAGCCGGAGGAGTTGCCGCTGCAACCGACCTTTGAGTCCTGCAAAGACTCATTTATCTTGGAGCACGCGCAGTTCAACGAGCAGCAGATGGCCACCTACGTGTCCAGTTGAAGAAGTCGTCGTCGCGTATTGTCTGTGCGTGTTGTGCGTCGGCCCCTGCACAGTACCAGCAGCAGAGTGCGGCCCTCACCATCCAATTCACAATCAGTTTGCTGAATTCGTCTCCGGAAAAGACAAAATTATTCTAGCCCCAACAACAAAATTAATTATTAATCAAATTTATTATTATATTAATTGTTTATATAAATATATTATAATTATTTTATGTATACAAAAATTAAGAGGAGAAGAAACATTGTGTATGTCAAACTGAATATAGACGTGGGGAAGACGTTCAGCCAGCCAATAGATCTCACGGAAGAAGAGCGAGTGTGTGGTGGAACCAGCAGCAGCCTTTTTTTTGTTCTCTCTCTCTATTTGCCCAGACGAACAGTCCCAACGAAGTTCCAGCGGTGCGGCGGAGTGGCGGCTTAAAGTTTGTTTGTGGAGCTGACGTTCCGTGGCGCTTTTGGTATGATTTAAATATTGACGATTCCTTGTTGATTTGTATATTTATTTCCTTGTGATTTCTATACCTTTTTTTGAGACTATAATGTATTATTTTTTTTTTCTTTCCTTTGTACGTTGCTATATTCGACGACGATCTTTGTGTTTACTTTTTTGTAGTGATAGGAGTGATTGTCAAGAATTCGAGGGCAAATTGGTGGAAGGGCACATCGACGTTTGTGATTTGCAAGAAGGCGTCGAACACCCCTTGACCAAATTCCCCTCCAACGAAAGAGTTTTAACCTGCTTTTTTTGCTAGAAATTATATATATTTTTTGTAATAAAACCTTTTTTTTCTTCTTCTTTTTTTTATATAAGTTAATTGATATACAATGTTGCGAAACATTTTTGATTGCCAAGTCACCTGCGGTGGCAGCTAAGTGAATTTCATGTGGGGCAACAATGGACGGTTATGTTTTTTTAATTTTTTTTCTCTCGGTTTTGTATATTTTTTTCATTTGTAAAGCATGCTTGCGAAATGTTTGCAAGTTTGACATTTGAAGCAGGCTTTTTTAATGCTTATATTGACGTGGATTGTGTTGGTGTGAAGCCAGCAACAAATCATTCCAATGTAAATTATTGTCAAAACTGCCTGGTTTGAATTCCACATTAAATTATTTATTGTAAGAATTTAAAAAAAAAAGATTTATTTGATATTTTTTTACTATATATATATTTTTTAAGAAAAAAGGAAAAAAATAATACATAATACTGCAAACGTGTCGCTGTCCTGTGCAGGTTATCTCCTACTTGAACAGGAAAGTAACTTTTTTCCTTCCATCTTGCTCACGCCACATGCACTTTCACGTCCGGTTAAACAACAATTTCCAAATAGAAATTTGTAACCACGAAAAGAAAAAAAAAGAATACCACCCACCGCAGGCGACTTGGCTCTCATACAAATCGACGATAACGAAAAGCCGAATCGCCAAAAAAAAAATCTTGTCGTGACATTATTATAATACTATACTGCATACCAGAAAATTATTATAACAATTTCGAGCCTCGTTTCGTTGCACGAGGGCCGATGCGCAAAAATTTTGAAAAAAGAACGACGACACACAACCCGGTTTATCTGACCAACAAAAAAAAGGAAATTAAAAAAATGTCGGTCGAACAGGGGAGAGGGAACCTCTCTTGAAAACCCGTATTTTGAACACCTGGCTTGCTTTATGCTCGACCATACACGTATCTCACGAATATACTTAAAAAAAGACTTTTTGTTGATTGTAAAACAGTCTTCGCATTGTCGTTTGCAATTTGTACATATTTTATACATAATTATTATTTTAGAAACAATTATTCGATTTAATTTTGTCAATCATTTAATTATTAACCATGTACTTAAAGTAAATTTTCTACTTTGCATTTGTTTATTGCCATCAAAAGCCGATGGTTTTATTTTGTACATATAAATATGTATTTCCTTAACAACTGCATATATATATGTAACAAACTTATCAACGGTTTCCATGCAAATTCAAATTGTATTGGTGCAATAAATGCTATTTCATCTGATTTCACAAAGTGTCGTCGTCCTTTTTTTATTTTTCAAAACAACAAAAATTGTATTGATCGGCTTTTACTATCTTCATAGTAATACACACCTACGACAACAAAATACCACTATTGTATTAAAAACATCAGAACAAGAGGAAAACCGAAAAACAATTTATGTAAACTACCAAGTACCTGCGATTACTATCAACTTAGTAAACGTTCAATGTTCAATGCAATTTGTTCGTGAGTCTGTGTATAGAGAAAAAAAATATCTCGCGACTTAAGTGCAACGAAAGTGCTTCGGGAGGGGGGGATGCTGTCCGGCTTTTCGGATGAGCCAAAACGTGTAAAGCAGCTGCGTGTCGTGTGTGCATAGAATATGCATTACAAAAGAGAGATCTGATGTGTCTGCCTGTGTAAGTGTGATTCTTGTACATTGAAAACAATGGCGGCGTATAAATGCGACAATTAAACTCGCGCCATTTCAAATGTATATTGTATATTTTACGAAATAGCTGTGATTTTGTTTCCTCGAAAGTTGAAAAAAAATGAATTGAAAAACCGGTTTATATCATGAAAAAAAGAGATTTCAAAATAATTTGTATTGTAGATATACTATATTATAATTGTGTAAAGATACTTTTTTTTATTTTTTTATCATTTTGGTCCCACGAGGGTAGTGAGCATGCGAAACACGAGGAGAACCAAGATGTACTTGTACAAATTTGTATATATGTATACACAACCAGAGAACCTATTTGTAAATTTCTTTGCAATCTTTAAATGTTACGAAATAAAAGCAAAAATTTTGAAAAAAAAATTTACAAACATGTCCACTGTACACTTCATTTATCAATCATAAATTTGAAAACACCTTTCAATTTGTTATCTTTTTCTATTTGTCAAATCGATGTCAATAGTATTTTTTCTCACTTGAACAAGCATTAGATAAATTTTTTGTTTAGTGATAAAACATAAGTGTTTTTTGGTCAGATAAAAATTGTTTTGTTGGTTTAAAAATGCACTTCTCTTACTGTGATAGTATTTTAGGCTGTACAATTTTAAAAGAAACAAAAGTTGTTATTTTAGACGAACAAAAAATAGTAAAACACAACAAAAGACATACACAAAACCAATGTATATATGGCATAAAGTGTTTGTGGCACTTTATCCTGTGATTACGACTGCGGTGGACTGAAACACTCTTGGAGCCATTGTAAATAACGGTGAACAAAATTTCAATCAGATGTGAATTGAAGAAGAAGAAAAAAATATATATGTATACGTTGAAAAATATCAAGGAACACTGGCCTTCGAATACATCTTGGTTTTGATCGTCGGCGTCCTCGAGCTACCTCTCGACCCACAAAAACCGGAAGTCGCTCGTCCCAATCAAATGTATGTCGTATTATATGCACAGACGCGAATTTCGTAAAATTTTAATCACTGCTGATTAGAGAATAACTGTTGACACACAAACGCATATTAAATGTACATATGTGTATCACCTCCGCATGTTTTGCGATGTGAGCTCTCTATACATGCCTTGTCGGTCGGGAACGCCTTAAACTTTAATATATTGAGAAAAAAAAAATATGCAAACCAGAAATCAATGACAGTGCAATAGTCAAAGTTACGTCCGAACGCTTAAAAGCAAAAAAAAAGTCAATTTTCAATGGCAATTTTGGGTCAACCATTAAATACTACAAAAATTATATATATAAAATTTAAGAATCAAAATTGTGTAGGTTCATTTTGATTTGCAATTATATATTTATAAAAAAAACAGAAACAAAAAAAGATGCAGCCCACAACTAACAGAGCAATTTTGGAAATTTAGTCAGATTGATTTTAATTGTAAATATCGTCGATGTGTACAACCTTATATTGTATATAGATACATAAAGAAAGAGGGAGAAGAAATTTATATAGAGATATATTTTTTCGTTTATTAAGCGTGAGAGAGATAGTCCGAGTGCAAATTATGATTTTAATTTTAAGTCCTCACTCGACAAGGCAAGAATACAAAAAAGTGTTAAGGCAACCGCGAAGCCCGGGACATGGTCAATCCTCTCAATAATAATATAGACTCCATAAAAACCGATTGTGATTTCGAAAGTAACTCGCGCGTAGCTGTAGGCTGTTTGTGATGCACCTTAGACCAGGGCTTCGCAGCGCCATTTCCGCAGACACTGCGAGACGTGCCGAGGAGCGCGCTCTCCTACGTGTGCTTGATGTATAGTATAGTATATGGTATATATATACACACCCGACGTTCTTCACGTAGACTTATGCGTGCATATTGCTGTAACCATACACTTCAGGAAGAATTTGTACAAAAATTGCCGGCCACGGGCTGGTGAATCTGTGATTTTAGCTTGGTTAATTCAGTATTTTTTTAAACGAACAGAAATGAATTAAACAAAAAAAAAGAAAGATAAACGATAATGAAAATTAATTTTAATAAGGAGAGAAGACGCACTCTATATTGAATGCAATTTTTGTGTTTCTTTTGTTCAGAGACTGAGGGGAGTTAATTGTGTTAGAGGGTTCGGATGCGGGGGCAAAAACGTACAAAACACTTTACATCAACATTGTTGGGCTTCATTTCTCAAAAAAGAAAGAAAATTAACTACCTTTTTTGGTTATATTCTTTTTTTTCTTCTTCTTTTAACTGTAAATTTGCATATCATTAATTTCTACTGTGGCCCCAGTAAATTTTCATAGATTATTAGCAATTTTTTTAAAGCAAGTCGCTTTCTCAAAGTGACAATCTATGAAACTTTAGCCAGGGTAAATTTACCGCGAAAATTGTGGCTCAACACAACTGTGTCTTTGGTTACTATAACTATTTTCATGTGATTCTTTTATTTTTGTAAATTTTAAGACCAACTATGGGAATTTTGAGAAAATTTTATTTTTATTATTTTATCTCTTTTTAAAAAAGTCTTTTCTTAATATTATAAATATATTATCAGAGTGTGAGCTCGGTGTGAAGATTAATATTGAATAGAAAATGTCGATTCTGTTGTTATATTTACCGACGTGCATTTATTTATACGTTACATCGCACTGACCATCGCCAATCGAAAACACTTACGCGATCACGAAAGGCTAATGAGCCTGATCGCGTAAGCTGTTCAGTACATTTTTAATAAGACCATCGCGTTCCACTTTGCCATCGGTAAATGCAGAGATTTCATTTTTGTCTATGTTCACTTTGACAAAAACATATACACCCACCCACACATGCATACATGAAAATACACACAAGTCTGGTAAATGTATCAACAAAATTAGAAGAATCCCTTTATTTCTTCACATTTGTGAACGGTAGTCTATATAAAAACGTATATTAAATATAAAATATATATACACATGCCCGCGTATATACACTTACAATAGAGATACATATGACTGAGTTACATAGGCACAGTTTATAATTAAAGTGCGCACAGATGTCTGATTGCAATTTGAGAACAAACAAAACAAAAATACGCAAAATTTTAAGTAAATCCTCTCTTACAAATAAATATATAAGCAAATAATTAAAATAGAAAATAATTATTAGTGGATAAAATTATAGGACTAATCGAAGTGGAATTTGTGCGCATTTCAAGGTATTCCAGCACTACTTATTTGTCACGTAAGCTCTATAATTTGTATGGGTTTCATACATAACGATTGGTTACCCTAGTTTCGGTCCTTTTATATAGGGTTTTTATGATGTGATAGCAAGGGCAAATGTGATAGTACTCGAATTTGCATAAATGATAACGAAAAAATGAAAAAAAAAATATTCGAGTCTCTTTTTGCGTTATGTTAATATTAATCGTACTGCCAAATTTACCCTCTGGTATTACATTGGTATTTGATCCTATGTAATATACGTATAAATACAGACATTATATCGATGATGATATATACATACAATATATATATATAGTGTAATCGAGATTTGTACATTGAATGCATTAATCCAACGATGATGTACGCGCACTCTTGAATATACAAAATGTGCGGATACGTATTATCGATTTAAGGACTCAAAGTGAAAACAAATTACCCAACCTCTTGAGTACGTTTACTACTTCTATGTAACGATTATATCTGCATTATTGTATTGTACTATTATATATTACATTTAGTTTCTTAGCATATATTATGGATATTAAAATTATATATTATATAAAACTAGATATATTATAATCGTACCCCGCTTGTACATATGCGTGAGTTCGTATAAATAATAATAAAAAACAAACAAATCTTTAACAAAGAAAAGACACTATAATTTTTTGTACAGAGATAGCGATAATTAAATAAAATGAAAGGCCTCGTGCTTATAAAAATGAATACTCATCTTGTTTATTTGTCGAGCCTTTATTCTTTTTCGTTTCACATTTTGTTCTTTTGCGTTTTAATTGCAAATAAGTGCAATTATTTTCACCTATTGTATAGATGTTTATAAGTTATATTTTGTATTTTAAAATTAGAAGTTATTTATCTATACATGGTGATTTCTTATTATTTTTTTTTAAATATTGGATCGTATTGGATTTTAAAATTGCTTCAAATAATGTAAACATGCAAAACTTGTTAAATCTTATATACCTCGAAGCTTGTGTACCGGTGTGTTAAATACCTGACAAAAAACTGCTGAAGCCGATTTTTCGGAAGTTCTGATATTACAAACTGTTTCATTTTAACTTAGCCATTCCAATATTTATTTAATACACAATTTTTTAAACTTATTATTTAAGACTGGAGATTTTTGTTCTTTATTTATATAAACATTTTATACTCGATGTTTGTTATGTAACTTAATATAACTGTGACTAAAACGGATGAATGTTTCAAAATAATCAATATTCTGAAAAGTTTGTTTTCCTTGAAAATGAGTCACAAAAATTGGTCATCGTTTTGTTCAACTGCAGCTGAAACAGAAAAAAATATGAGAAAAACAATTTCGCATCTGACCAGACAACTAAAACAATGAACTGTACAGTTTTAAAAGGTAAGTGAGGATTAGAGGTTATTAATTTGACCGCGTGAAATTTCGCTCGGTTTGTGTGTCTCTCTCGGGAAATTAACTGTAGATCCCGTTGCTTCTCTCCGGTGGACCGTTACAGACAATTTGTGAAATTGTTAAATTAATATCCACAGCGGCACGGCTTTTAGCATTGAAAATTTATTGTTGTTGCTGCCCGCGGTTTATCATTACGTACATCTCACCGTGCTGAAAAAAATTCGTGACTCCAATAATCGCGCTTCATGGCGCCGTAAGTCACGAACTACGATTGGTTACGAACGGTATAACCGATTTCTTCTACATAATTCATCGCCCACTCTTGACAAGTGGGATTTTAGGTTATGTTAACAGTTCGCTTCCTTTCTGTTTTGTTTTTTTAACTTCATTATTTTCAAGTAAAAAAAAGAACATGCTAACTTGTTTCAGGTATTTGTAATGTATTTAATACTTGGAAAAAGTGCACAACTACTCTGTAAATTTTGAACAGATTTTTACATTAAATAATTATAATTATTTAATTGTCATGGAAAATTTTGTATTTGAATTTCTCGTGCTTTTATATGAATATAAACATTTTTACATATATAGACAAATAGGTAAGTAGCTTACTCTTTATTTTTAATGTAGATTTCAAATTTCAAGGATTACAATTTTTTTAATTACACCGTTTAATGGTAAAATACAATTAACAGAAAGTTATATTTCTTTTTATAGTCGAAATAGAGTTTAACCGATATGAATAATCGCGCAAATGAGACGTTTTCTAATTTCAGAGTACTCGACAATACCAGAATCGAAATTTCACTACACTCCAAAGCAGCACTTTAACGGACATATAATGTTAATTGATTTTCATCGAATTAATTATTTCCAATACAAAATTTGATCCACTTAAAAACATTCATTTTATGTAACCAAAAGTGGGGTATATAAAAATATAATAATAAAAAAACAAATATTTCACAATTAATTAACTTATTTGTTGCATAAATGTCACATAAAAATCATTTTTTGCCGTCGTACAAAAAGATCAATCAATTTTATGTACATTAATTAAAATTTGTGCAACCGAAACTAAAAAAGTTGAAGATTGTATCTGATGAAGGCATATAATGCAATATAGTTACTAATTTATATATATATATATATATATATATATATATATATATGTATTTACTAAGTTTCCAGGATACATTTAGTGAAACATCCTATTTGAAATGTTGAAACTTCCTGCAGTAGAAATGTTATCGTAATGTGTTGAATTGTTTTTAGCCTCAACTAAATTGTATGTGTAAACAATTTTTTGGGTCCGCTGTTCTCATTTGCATTTTGTACTGAAATTATCTTTGAAATACGTGTTTATGATAGAGATAAAAGAAGTTTAGGAGAGACTATTTATTCTAGTCAACTAGAAATAATTAAAAAAAAAGTGGCATTGTTATATCCTTTATCTATTATCACAATAAAAAAAAAGGATAAAACAAACTAAAATCGAAAAAAGTATTGCATATAACGTTTGAATGTACATTAGTTAAGAAAAAAAGTGTCACGTTTTATATAATATATCCTATTGTCTGGTTTTATATGAATGAAAATATTATGCAAAGAAAAATTCAGTTCAAAATAATTGCTGAAAACCAATTTTACGAAGTATACATAAGTTGTTTTGTAGATAATAAGAAAAAAGTAAATCTGAGAAAAGCTTAACTAATTTTATTCTGTATTAAGTTATTTTTTTCCTTTAAAATAATAATTTATTCATGTTAAGTTTTACTTTTAGAAAAAATTCGAAAAATAAAAAATAACTGAGAATATGAAAATGTTTGTATATTATTTGTAGGATTTCATTTGAAGAAATTTTAATATGCTTTTATAATTCAAATGAAGAAACCACCCTGAAACAGTTGTTGAATAAGAAACTTTTATATAAAACTGTTTACATCAGTCGATCGAAAAACAAGTTGTCATATTATTCAGAAAAAATTTTTGAGATACAAAAAGAGAACCTTGTGATAAAATGTTTACTTGAAACTGTTACTTTTTTTTTAACGAAGCAAATTATGAAGATGGTTGAATTTGTTTTTTTCTTGATGAAATGTTAAAATTCCTTCAAAGCAGCTGCAACACGCTTTATTTAACCATTTTTTTGTGTCTCACAATTCACCTTTCACTTGTATTTTCATGACGTGACGAGTGTTGACTTGGGATGATATTGCTTCTATAATACTAAAACCAGCATCATGCAGGAAACAGATTATTTTTGTTGCTTTCCGTGACTCAAATCTACTTTATTGTGAAAGGAACAATCAGAGTGCCGTTTGTTAGAAAAATAAAATGTGACCATTTCAAAATTAATTTCCAATTCTTATTGAACTAATTTGTAAGTTTTCTCTTGCTTTAATATGGTTTGGTGCTTGAAATAAAATAATGAGAAAATACATGTTATGTAGTTCGATAAAACAATATTTAATTTCAGATTAAAATATAATTATATATGAAAATAAATATAAGAATTGTAAGATTTATCAATTGTAAACACAGAAATTATTTTGCTGTATGTATTTATTTGATTTATCAATTCAAATATGAGCTTCAATTCTAAATCAATTTTTCTGCAATTGGAAAAATGTATTTACTTATTATTATTCAATTCATAAGACTTTAAAAATTAATTTATACAAATAAATGAGAAACTGAAATGTCGATTGGATTTTATTATTCTAAACGTAACAACTTACAAGTAAAAATAACATAAACAATTTTATTCTCATAAAAGTTAATAATTGAGTTTTTCCAAAATATTATATAAGATTTTCCTGAAAGAAGAAAACAAAAGTGCATTTAAATGATTAAAAAGAAATTCAGAGAAAATAGTGCTTGGTTTAATTTTTTTTCTCTTTCCAGTGATGTAACTTTGTAAGGCTAATAAAAAATGCTACACACACATAAAAAAAATAACTGTCAATTTCTCTAATT
>JABFPM010004979.1:0-11875 GCA_022817325.1 Idris sp. 1 HC-2018 | reverse complement strand
TTTAAATGTTTGATCAAAGTTTGAGCATAGTTCGCGCAAGAAATGTCCGGTCGGACAATCTGATTTGTCAATTGAAAATATTGTATTCAAAATTTATCAAATTTGTAATACTTTTGCTATCGTAAAAAGCTGTTGGTAAAAAATCAATTAACGGGATTTATTTTGCGATCTCTCTACCGATTTTTTTGTTTAAAGCTGAAATGATTTGAAATACACTGTAGAATTGATATTTGCAAAAAAATGGAAGTGAAAGCACTTGTGGTTTGAAGTTAGTCCAAGTGCACCGTTGCATATTATTAATTAAAGTTACGGCCAATCACCGAAATTGGCTAATGTTTAACATAGGCTGGTCATTGTCAGACATTGGCCAGAAGGGGTTGGCCACTGTTGTTTATTACAAGAGTTTTATAAATTGTTTTGGTCATTGGCCGGCCAATGTAAATTATGAAATCGAGCTGGATTGGTATAATAGTAACGCTTTAGTCTATCATCTGGGAGGTAGCGAATTCAATTCTCGCTGTCGGTCGCTTTGTCAAAGTTTTCGTGGTTCCTTTGACAATTCACGCAAATGCGGAAGTGGTTCCACAAAACGTCGGGCCACGACCTGTACTACCTTTCCTCTTCCCTGTTCCCTGACACTCAATTTTCTACGGTTTCTATTCAGTTTATGTTTGCATATTAGTCTAATGTTGTGTTTTTCCCTCTGCCATGGATTTCATCTGAATGCGGTTGTTATGTGTACTACATTATACATATTACAGTATGTTAGTTATGTGAAACATTGGCCAAGTTCGTGTTGAAGATTTAATAAAGATGATAAAATAAAGGTGGTAGAAACCTATTGAAACTTCTTAAATAATCGTTTATAATCCTATATAATCGTTTATATTTATATTATAATATCTGTAATATTTATCCTTACAGAGGACGAACTGACCCGAGAAATATCGAAAGAAAAACTTATTAATTCAAAAAACATTGATAAAACCTAACGTAGTTTACGAAAAATTGTTAATTATGTTTCTTTAAATAGTGGTCGAAGCATGATGAGATGTGATTGTATAAAAAATTGTCTCGCATCTTATCGTTGTAAATGCCGAGCCAATTAATTATTATGTAACTCTAAATGCCATAGAACTTCAAACTGCACTATTAAATAAATTTTTCAATTCTTATCGGTTACCGGACCAAATAACTTTTAACAAATAAACTTGGACAAAAAAATATGGTTATCTTTAAGGGGGAACAACACAGTAAAATTTTCGAAAAATGAAAAAAAAATTTTATTGTATTTTTTGATAGCTTATACTTTTAAGATTATAATGCCAAAATATTAAATTGATTTTTGTTAAAATGTGGAAGTTACAGCGTAATACGTAAAGCGCGTCATGCGACTCGTGACGCGCTTCAACATGTACGAGCGAGTTTCATAAAACTTTAAACGTGTTTTACTCGAAACCAAGTTTTTCAAAACGGCTGTCGCTCTAACTACTGTAATTTTTTACCGATTTGCTTCAAATTTTGACACCGTGTTCACAGTATGTTTAGTTTTCGTTGCACGTAGGGGTTTTTTGATTTGATTTATAGTTTTTCAGTAATCCAAGAATATGTACTCCTTTTTTTGAATATTTTTTGAGTTTTTTTTAAACACTTCGCCATTTTGTAAAAAATTCAAATTTTCAAAAAAACCTACGTGCAACGAAAACTATATTTATATAGTTTAAAAAAATCTAAACAGATTCAGTTTCGCATTCTTTTTACTCAAGTTATGCATACAGCCAATTATCGATAATTGCAAAACACAGTTTCAAAGATTGTGTTATATTAAAAATACGTTTTTTGATTTTTTTAATTTTTACATTTTAAAATGAAGATTAAGGTAAGTAGAATAAGACAAAAAAATATATAATGTTTTCTTTATCTCAATCATTGCAAAATTCATTTTAAAAAAATGTATTTTACAAAGCTTCTACTGTGTTGTTCCCCCTTAATCTACCGGCACGTCTTCCTCCAGTGCATTTTTTTGTCCTGATCTAAGTTCTCTCGAAACAATTTAAGTATGCATCCAAAATTCTTCAATATAAATATAATATAAAAAAAGATGAAGTTGTTTTGTCCGAAACTTTTTTATGTAGAGAATCAATTTTACTACCGTTTTTTTATCATTTTTATTTAATCTTCAACATTGGCCAACATGAATTTGACCAATGTTTCATACAGTTAACATCGGCCATTGTTGATATTGGCCGGCCATTGTCAACAATGGCCAATTTCGGAGATTGACCGTAACATATACATTTAGATAAAGGCTCGTAAACAATAAAGAATTTTGGTCCGGTTTAGATTTCAGTTTTGTTTATGAATTCGGTTGTGGTTTTTCAATTTATTTCGGTTACGGTTTTCGGAGTCGGTTTTCATAAAATTATTCAGTTAATATTAATGTTTTTCTAATTTTTAATATTTTGCATTCGTGAATGTATGAATATATTATTTAATTTTATTATTTTGAAGGTAATAAAAATAACTTATGGTAAAATACTTTTATTAAATATACAGTACGTTATGAAATAAAAAAGCTGTAAACATAAGGTCTATGTTTGAAGCAAAAACAAATCTTAAGTTTAAAAAATGTCTGTACTACCAAAAATTCCATTTGTGCATATTAGTGAATCAGCATTTATGATTTCAGATTTTAAACTGATTCTCAAATGACCTAATAAAAATTTTAATCTAGAAAACAATGTTTTTACACTGACTTGGGTTGCAGGAACGCCCAAAACAATTTGTGAATATTTGAATGAATATAATAATATTTTATGTTTCATATATAAAATTTATTTCAATATGAAATAATTTTGTTTTCATGCTAATTATATTTCCAACGATTAAATTAATTTAATCGATATATTTAATTATCTAATCTTATTAAAACAATTTTGCATAATTTAAAAAGTATTTTTTTTTCATAATTGTTTTTATATTACATAAAAAACTTAATAAAATTAATTAACATGAACAACCGAAAAACATTTTCTTTCGGTTTCGATTTTTTAATCAATCTGTTATAACGGTTGCGGTTTCGATTCGGTTGCAGCCTTGTTTAAGATAAATCCTTAAAGTTTTACATGTTTTTTCCTGTTAAAAGTATTAACAATCGATTGTTTCGCGATTATTACGAATGGAGTGCGTGGACTGATTGTGGACTATATTTTCATGTATTGTCACCTAGTTTTATTAACTCCTCAAAATGTAGAGTTATTATCTTCATACGAAGCAGGTGAAATTAAAGTTGCAAAATTTGACGTATACACATAAAGTATATAAAACCGTTTAAAAATTATCAGTTGAAAATTTTCATTAAATTAATCTAAATTTTTTTACTTAAACTTTAATGAACATTTACGGACATTTCATGTTCTTTGTATTAAAAAATTATGGTCAAGTGTATTAATTTCATTTACTGGTATTCATATGGACTTCCAGCATTTATTAATTTGAATGTTAAAACTTATAACACTGCATGTATATTATGACTTTGTTCTTAATTTTCATTTTCATCGTAAATGATTACAAACTCTTAAGTTCTAGTAAAGATCTTTATCCTGATATTTTGAAATAAGAGGCTGTTCCTTATCATCTATTATCCACTCATTTCAATCGTTATTAAAGGATCGCAAATAACCTCCTCTGTAACAAGGATGATCGATTTGATCCTCATTTTATTCAGACTTGGATTTACAGGTCAAGCATATGGTGCTAAACCACTTGTTTGTTGTTTTCGACGACGATGTTCACGATCATGTATAACTTGTTCTTTTCAAAAATTCTGCTTCTCTGATGTCTTCGAAATGTTACAAATTGGTTACAAGAGCGATAAAAGTGATAAATTTACAACTAAACAATATAATATTTGTCGTCTGCTAGAAAGAAAATTTCGTTTAAGTTAATTAAATTGATGAGTGAATTTAATGTACCTTCCATTACACAGAAATATTCTTCCAGTCTATATTCACTTTATATTCCCGAATGTAAAGTACAATTCGGGTAACGTTCGCGCCATAAATAAGCAGCTCTCTTATAAACACCTCCGGATTCTCCTAATATTAATAGCATATCAGCCGCTTTTTCATTATCATAAGGCATCTTAATATGATTGTAATAATAATATGATACTAAAATGATACACAAAATTGAAACAAAAATACACATCCATAATAAATAGAGCCATTTATTCATATTATTTGTCATAATAATGAAATTTATTTCTCATGATTACATACATTTATTATGAACTGAACTTTTCGGAAAGAAATAAAACTGCGACTGTGTTTAAATAACGTTTAATTAAAACTAATTCTTTTTTTCAATAGATTTATTTAAAAACGAATTAAAATAGTCTGTTTACCAACACAAATTGACCGATATCATTGATCCAATCGCTGGAATCAGCAAAAACTATTTTTCGTTATTTTTTTCTGATTTTCTCAAAGATAACGGGTGAAATTTAAAAACATGTTTATAACAAAAGTTTCTTATTTAGATGCAAGAAATCCGAATCGGCATTAAAAATGGGAATTCTATTTAAAATTTCGAGATATTCCTATTTTTTATTGTTTTCTGTCCATTTTTATTTTTGGCCATAGCAAGGCCATTTATGAAGCAAAATACAAAAACTCGTAGGTAAACTAAGGGTAGTTTTTTTTGGAGAATCCAAATCTACAATAAAAAATGGGGGTTTCTATTTAAGAATTCAAATTTGTCCCCGCCTCCACCCCCAGGGGCTGGAGGTAGGGGGTCGAGTTTGGTATCATAGGGTACGTTTCCAAAAAATATTAGACACGTATTTTTTTGTTCTGCAATTCGTTGCCAACATTTAGAAATATCAGGGGTGGACGGGTGGTCTTAAACACCCTGTATATATATGGGGCATTCCATGTGATATTTACACTTGGGCTTCAAAAATTAAAAGAAAATAATTTTTTTTCGATTCTTTATCGAAAAATATTAGATACGTATTTTTTTGTTTGTTTATAAATCACGTATTTTTGTTTATTTACATTTTTAAAATTTTCATAATTTTGCGTGCACCTGTTTCTAACTTAATTATTATCATACTTTCACTTGTACTTTAAAATACATGATCTCAAAATAATTTTTCCTCTAGTTTTCGGAAATGAAATTATAAAATTAAAATAATAAATATTTCGCACCCAAAAACTGCAGTTTTTTCCAAAAATTTATATTTTTTTATATTTGGGAATGATATATTTAATAAAAAAATTACAGAATCATAAACAACTAATAATGACGCACATACTCAAATCCCCACCTCAGCTCACACCGAGACGATTATAGACGCTTTCCTCTGAGTCACTTAATTTAATATTAACTAAATATAATAAATAAATAAATCATATTAAATTATAGGGTCATTCTTCGCAACATTTTCATTTGAAAAATAAATTTACCTGAAACAATTTTTTTCGGGTTCTATATCGAAAATAAGAAGACACGTATTTTTTTATTTTGAAATTTCATGTGAAATTAGCGAAAAATTATTTTTTGAAATTTTTTCCACTAGATCCTACTAAAACACAATGTGCTGGTCGCAATTATGCAAATTTCGAAAAACTAATTTTGATTTCGGGAAATTCGTTCTTAAACTTATCATGAATATAATTTAAATTTCCGCGCAATAATCGTTTTTGCATCTTTTGTCTTTTTACGCCAATTTTGACAGATTTTGTATCCTTTTTGCCAGGCATAACAGCACTAACGTCATCTTTTGTATAAAATGCTATAACTTTTTCTGTTATTTCAGACGACAATAACATTCCTTAAATACAAAAAAAGGTAAATGAATCATTATGAATTTTGAAGTCTTCACTATATTTCTTATTTAAACAAGTTAATATTAAATATACCACAACGTTTGTCGGATGGTGATGAAATTTCCTTGTGTTTTATGAGTTGTTTACTTTTTTTCACAAAATACCTTGAAGTTTTCATGAGTTTAGCAATTTTCGAAATCCTCCAGTTCATAGGGAAAAGTGCAAGAATTTGCATTTTCTGATCTTCAGTTGTACTTTCATTGTGAAAATTATCTCTTAATTTAACTATTGTACGATCGGCAAACAAAAATGCATCCTATAATTTCAAATTATGATATAATTTTTATATTGTAAATATATTTTATAAAATAAATAAATAATGATAAAAAAAATAAAAATTCTTACGTTCGAATTTTGACAGTCGCTGTCACACGAAAAATCAGAATCTGTGTCACTTTCTATTTCAGAATCATAATCTGACGAACTTAATTCTTCAGCTAATTGTATAAACATATAAAATAAACAAATAATATTATTTTGAATGCAAATATGAGTTATGAAATATGTACTTACGAGTAGAATCATTTAGTTTTCCCAACTTTAAACGACAACCAGCGCAAACAGACGCTTTTACATTATAAAACAATGGCAATTTTTTTCGTAAATACTCTAACCCATTAGCTCTTGTCGCGATACCAACGCCGCCTTGTGTCAGAACTCATAAGTTCTTCTTGTGCAGGTTTGAACTGGGATTTTTTTAATTTAGATTTAATTAACGAATTGCATGCATTTTTTTGTTTTTCTTAATACAAAATGACTATTATTTTAAAATGTGGTTTTCAAGAAGTTAATTTAAGTTTGTTTCGTTCGAAAAGTTTATCTATAGGACGGAAATTATGTGAAAGTTATCATGTAAATAATGTTCAGGAGGAAATTAATGATAATTTTAATTATGCAATAATTGGTGGTAGAGTTTTGCGAGAAACGCCTAGAGCTTTAAGTGGGAGAAAAAATGAAAATTATTATAATCCAAGTGTTAAAGTAAGTATTTTTATAATAAATAATTTACTTAAAATTTAACATCAATCAAATGTCGTAAGAAACCTGTTTTCTTTTAGTATTTAGTATAAATACTAAAATTAAGTATAATTAAATAATTTTTTATATATACATTAATAGATTAATCAACAAAGGGAAGCTATTGATGCTAATTGCAATTGCAAAGGTGGAACAGGATTATGCAAACATGCGGCTGCACTTTGCATTTTTCTCAACGAAGAAAATGTTCGTTCGAAAACGGACCAACCGATGTTATGGAATAAACCGTCAGAATCGCAATTGCAAAAATATCATAAAGCTTCAAGAATTGAAAATTTTTATAATAACAAATTTGGAAATAGGCATAAAGAAGTTTATAGATTTGAAGAGATACAAAATATGACCGAAAAACTTCTAAATGAAAATAGTGCACAAAGTATTATATGTAAGAGTGAAATTGAAATGGATACATAAAAAGAAGATCGACTTTTACAAGAAAAAAAGCATTTAGAAAATTGTGAGAAATTGATGTTAGATTTATATGAAAATCAAAGTAAAAACAACGTTAAATATGGCGTTATGGAATGTGTATCTGCAACTGATAGTAGTATTAAACTGATAAAAAAGAATTTAGTAATGAGTATTATATTAATAACGTTGTTGTTGATAAAAAAGAATGGTTACAGATATGTATAAAATCGAAAAGCCAGTCGCAAAGTTCGGTGTGGTACAAAGAAAGATTTATTCGAATCACTACTAGCACTCGAGCTCATAGAATCCGTACTAGAAAATCAAATTTTGATTTATTAGCACAAAGATTTGCTGCTGAAAAAACCAATGTAAATTGTGGTGCAGCTATTCGTTACGGATTAGAAATGGAAAGTGAGGCACGAAAGAAATTTTCAGATTTAACTAATTTTATTGTTCATGAAGTTGGACTGGTACTGTCATTTAAGCAACCGTTTTTAGCTTGCAGTCCTGATGGTGTAGTTATTAATGAAAATGGATATGAACTTCTGGAAATAAAGTGTCCTTACTCCTGCAAAGACAACATAATTATTAATGAAGAAGAAAAAAAAAGTTTTGTACCCTATTTGATGTATGATAATGATGGAAATTTAAAATTAAAAGAAAGTTACAAATATTATACACAATTGCAAATATGCGTGTATATATTGAATCTTCAATTGTGTCATTTTTTTATCTATTCGAAATGCCAAAATGTGTATATTAAAGTGAACAGAGATGATACATTACTGGCAAGGCCAGGGCCGGATTAAGAAATCCTGCGCCCTTAGGCCAAAAGTTTTTTGTACCCCCCCCCTCCCCCTCAAGAAAAGCATTCTTTATTAAGTAATAATTAATTTTTTTTTTTGTATCAATAATTAAATTAAAAATTTTAATTACTATGTAAAGCAGGGAATTATTACAATATTAATGTATAATTAAAAACATGTTTATTTTTTAATATATTTATTCGTAGTCAACAATCTAAATAGATCAAAACATAATATTTAATTTGTAACTATCAACTTTCGGCGAACTTTTATTCGGACAAAATTTGTAATTAAATAGTCGAAATTTATATTTCGTGTTAATTCTGATTCAATATGCATGATTGCCAGACTGTTCAATCTTGTTTGACTCATGACAGACCGCAAATAAGATTTTATTCTTTTGAGTGCAGAAAACGAACGTTCTGCTGAACAATTGGTACAAGCAATTGAGAGATAAATTCTGCAAGCAATATTAATGTTTGGATAAATTAATAAAAGATCATTATCATGAAGCATTTTAGAAATTAACGCAATCGACATTTTAGGTTTGTTTAGAGAAATTAAGTGGGCTTTAAAATGTTGGCTTTCAGCATCTAAAGAGTTTTCCAAGTCATTTGGATAAACATCACATAAATTTTTCGAACTTTCTGAAATTTCCGTCGGTGTAAGAAAAGGTAGCTTTGAAAGAAAACCGAATTTGTTATTTAGATCTGTATAAGAAGTTTTTCTTCTGTTTAATTCAGAGATTAGTTTGTCCAAAATTACATTATATGTTTTAGTTTTAAAATTTTCTCTTGGCGACGTACCGGATTGTGCTCTTCGATTGCAAGATCGTACAGTATCGGCATGATACTCTCTAGAACCACATTTGTTAATAGCTTCTGTCTCAAATTCATCAAACCGTTTTCGCATTTGTTCAACGAACACTAAAAGAGATTCATATAATTCTAATACCAAAGATAAATCTATATTCTCGGATTGCAATTGCTTATTTACAGTATTAAATCTGTGAAGAACATTATTCCAAAATATAACCATAAAGCAGTTTTCCAAACGACTCAAAGAATTATACAAACCTATTGCTTCTGAACAAGTAGCAGGTTTTTGATTTTTATCGGCAGAAATTTTTAAAAGTACATCTAAAATTTCATTATATGACAGAGCCAAACTTTTACAAGTATCATGGTGGGCTGACCAGCGCGTTTGAGAAAGTGTTTTTAATACAAGAGATCCAGGCTCTAAATTTTTCAATAAAAATTCCCATCTACTAGTAGAAGCAGAAAAAAAATTATATAATTCTTGAAGAATACTGAAGAAACGTGCAGCTATCGGAGTACATTCGGCTGCGCAAGTCCCCACAAGATTCAATGAATGAGCAGAACAAGGTACATAATCGGCAAGTGGATTTACAGCCTTAAGTTTGGCTTGAAGCCCTCCATATAAACCGGACATATTGCGGGCATTATCATAAGATTGCCCCCGGCAATCTGCTACATCTAACTCACATTCGTTAAAGGTTTCCGTGATTGCTGCAAACATTTCATCTGCTTTGTGCCCACCATTAGGGATAAATTTTAAAAATCTTTCAGTTGGTTGCCCTTCTTCATTTACATAACGAATAACAAAACTCAATTGATCTACGTGCGCTACATCGGGTGTTGAATCTATAATAATAGAAAAATATTTAGCTTTTTTTGCTTCCAGCAAAATATGTTTTATAACGCGTTCACCCATTAGTTGAATAAATTCTTCGCAGATCGTTGCTGATAAATACGATGTCGAACCTTTTCCTTTATTAGCATATGTTTTTATGTGCTCTCTAAGAAATGGATCGAAATTCGCCAACATCTCTAAAGCCATCAAGTAATTGCCATTGTGAGCACAATAAAATTTTTCGTTTGTTCCTCTAAACGCTAAGCCACTGATAGCTAAAAATTTAATGACTTCCACCACACGTTTCAGCACTTTCGACCAATAGTGAATTTCATCTTCAGCCTGTTGTATGTATATCTTGTCAATCCTATTATATTTTTTCGATCTCTCTAAGAATTCTACACTTGCTGATATGTGATTGTGCGAATTCTCGTGTTCTTTTAACCGATTGTGAACATTTTTCCAGTCAGAATATCCTTTTGTAAAAGCTGAATCTTTTTTCATTAAAAAACATGCAGAGCAAAAAATTGAATTTGTAGATTTTGAATAAACAACCCATTTTCTATCTTGAGTTTTTCCGTTAGCTAATGTACGTGTAAAAACAGACTCTGTAAGATACCTTAATCGATCTTTATACTCTCGTTTTGTAATACCGAAGTCTATATCTTTGTTCTGGTTAATTCCCCGTTCGAGTAAAATATCTATATTTTCATCATTCAATATCCATTCCGCAGGATCATCAGAAATTTCAGAAAACTTAGAACCGAGTTCTAAAAAATCAATAATTTTATCAAATACAGGAAAAATATTAGATAACAGATTATAAAAATACATTATAATAAACTTGATAATACATTAACATAAATAAATGTGATAGTTAAAAATTCATATAAAAGTAGGACCAAAATATTGAAAAAATATAACATAATTTTCAGATTTCTAATACCTTGTGCTTCGTTTGAATTTTCAGTGGGTTCGTCTGTACAGAATTCTGTATTCTGATCACTCACAATACATTCTGTAATCTGATTAGAAATATCGATGGCAGTAATGATAGAATCCCCTGAATGCAATAAATTTATGAATAAACATTTTAAAAACATTTACATATTTTGTAAAACTATTAATATAAATTTTAAACTTTGTAGGAAAAAAAAACACTATCATCAAGGTTATTACCTGCATCATTTTTAGAATTAACTGGAGTAAAATAGTTAGACAATTTTGGAGTTTTCGAAAGAATCTCATTTTCTTAATCTGATTTTTCTTTAGCTCTTTTTCGACTCGCTGCCCCACTTAACTTATGCATATCAATTTTGTTTAAATGATTTTGTTTAACAAATTTTTTTGAACAATATAACTTATAAAAAAAATTAGGTTACAAATTTGAACTCTCGAAGTTTCAACTTAATGTATGCAAACAGTGCTGCTAACTAGTAAATTGAAAATAATGACCAATAGAACAGAAGTAATGTATTTAAGCGGGAAAATTTTTAAATTTGAATAAATTGATCAAGTTAGCAGTTTTTTTTAACAATACTATTGATTATCTTTTTTTCAATTATTGTTTAAAAATATTTATTCATTTAAAAAAAAAAAAAAAAAAAAAAAAAAAAAAAAAAAAAAAAAAAAATATGCCGATTCGACGCCCCCTCAGATCCGGCGCCCTAGGCCATGGCCTTTTTGGCCTATGCGGTAATACGCCACTGTTGACAAGTCAAAACAAAATTGCAAATCAAATACAGCGCCAGTTCTATGCATGTGTATGGGGCTGCGCAAAGCTGACGGCGCACAACAACAGCGCCTCTACACGAAGTCCGCCGCTCATTCAGAACTAAAATTGTGTAATCAAAATTTCTCGGAGTTTGAACCCCCTGGTATCGAGGGAATTTTCGATGTCATAAAACTTCAAGCGACAAAGTTGTTTATTAGAGTATAAAGAAGTTTTTGGCGAAGTTTGAGCTGAAAATATTAATAGCGAAAAAAGTTAGAGCAGTTTATTTACAACGCATCTATTAGGCTGAGCGCGCCGACATATTGCGTCAGGTTACACTGCTCCGCCAAGCGCTTCTTTGT
>JABFPM010004978.1:0-11878 GCA_022817325.1 Idris sp. 1 HC-2018 | reverse complement strand
TATAACGGTATCACAACTTTTCACTGTGTATTTTATAGAAAAAAGAAAATGTACAAATGGTTGAAAAAAAAGTTTAATTAAGTTGAAATCGAGAAATATAATTAAACAAGCTAAGTTTATTAATAGTTTTTTTTATATAAAATTTATATAACACAGAACGTAAAGTTAATAAATTTTTGTTAATAATAAATTTGCCATAAAACAGTTGGTTAAACTTGAATTGTATCAACGTCAATTATAATTATAGTATATATTTTAACGTTATTTTTGTTTTTGAATATATCAATTTAAGATCAAATTATCTTTGAAAGAGCAGGCGCATATTCGCGTGTGAAATTAATCGCGTCATTTTCATCACCGGCGTATGATATTGACGCGCGCAAGTTTATCTATGAAAAATATTATGTACTCGACGAGAGCACCAAATAATGGTCATATTTTAACCGCATTTTGTTTCGCAATAAATATACGTCTGCTTAATTTACTGTTCACAATATGTCGCGTATGTTGTATTTCCAATTATCAAAGTATTTTTAATGAATATTAACCCTTTGCCGAAGAACTGTGTACAACGCGATGGGGATGATTGAAAATCATTGACGTATTAAGCCAGGGCTTCTACATATGAAAGCTGATGATAAAGGCAAACCCAGTCAAAGTTTCATATCATGCTAATTTTGTTTTGCCTCAAAAATCTTTTTTTTAATATACAGCTTTAATCGCACTTTTTTTCATCTTGATAGATTTTGTAATAAATTTTGACATATATTGATAAAATAAATGTGCAAATTTGTTCTCATTGATTTCACAAATTTCTGATAAAAATTGTACATTCATAAAGGAAAATTTTATGAAATTGATAAATACAAAAAAAGAAACTGTTTCACATACTTTCATCGTATTTTTCTTCTATTATCAAAGAATATTGCGATAAAAAGGTACAACAAAACATAACTTATGCTCTTTTTAAAGTTAGGTTTACATTTTATTTGATGTTTCAACAAATTTTCAAAGCTCTTGTGATTTGTATAATTTGTTCACAATTTATTTTAATTCGGTTGGATTTCACTGCAAAAGTTCGATTTTATAATTTTCACTATTATTTTATTAGACAATATTGTATAATATTCGTTAATTTTTCGTTCTTCATCGTATTTTAAAATCAATTATTATCTTTATCAAATATTTTAGCTTCCCAGTTTTGGTTTGTAAGCAAGCTTATTGTTACCAGTTTTTAGAATCAATAAATTATTAACTCAAATTATGTTTATGTTTTCCTGCAAATTTATTCTTCTTTTTCATTAATTATGTGTATCAGTTTTGCATTATACAAAGGTAGCATTTGGTAGAACCAAATCATTCTTCTCTTTGAGATCATAACCTATTTACTACATCTTGTACATATTTTGTAAATAAAGTAGAATTTAAGGAGAAATTCTACTATTCAGTTTATAACCCATTACTTTTCCTTAACAGACAGTCCACCTTATCCCAACTGATAACTTGGGTTCCTAGTTGTCAGCTGCTACCTCTTTAAACTATCCAGAGGGTCCCTCCACTGCATTCTAATAACGCAAACAATTTTTAATTTCAAAACAATTGCAAACTGGATCCAAAAGTAAAGTTACCAGTGAAAATGTTAAAAATGTCCACTGCCCGAAACATTCTTTTTTTCAATTTATGACAATTAAAAATTAACCTCTTTCTGAAGTTATTTTCAGTATCAATATCAATTAACTTTAACTATTTTGTATGTATTTGTAAGAATTATTAAAGCCAAATATTTGAAATTATGGTTTTTTCATACATGCCACAGTAGTTTATCTTTTTCGCATTGTACTTTGTTCGATAATTGCTAAATTGAAATTAAAAAACTTAACTTCGAGCTTTTTAATTATTTTGTTGTATCGTACGTTGTCGTCTCATGTATGAGAAATAATATTTGTTATAGTTTTTAGTAAATTACATTAGGGTAAACATGTTTCTCAATTGCACTGGGCTTTTACCAGATGCACGTGTGAAATTCGTTATTTACACTAAATGACAACTCGACCTTGTGACAAAAAACATATTGTAGTCGCAAAAATATAAGTTTCTTCCCAGGAAAAAAAAGTCCAGGTTTGATGAGACCTGAGAATAGTCCTAAATTTTCAAAAATTTGTAAAATTCTACAAAAAGTTGTATAATTGATCACAATCAAGTCTGATCAGATCAAATTAGACCTGAATTTTGACTAAATTTTATACAATTGAGTCTGATCAGATAAGAAAATTGAGCATGCTGAATCAGACTCAATACTTTTTCTGTATACGATTGAATAAAACTTTGTCTGATCATAAATCGATGTATCCATGATCATGTCCGAGTTCAGACTGTAGTATGACGTATTCATATGATGTAAAAACAATACATTTTATTTGTTCTATGTGACCTAATATTTGTCACCGCTTTTTCTTAGGATAAAAGGATCAAACTCGTAACGTTCAAGAAGTCGAACTGTATATTAAAACGACCACGACTAAAACGATCGAGGCGCTAATGCTATCTGACTTTGAAATTCTGTCAGAATTCAAAGAATATGCCGAATCTATAATATTTAATTATTATTAAATATAAAATGTTTAAATTAATAATCGATCATTTTGCAACAAATATATTTTATTTTTTTAGCTGGAATCTTACTTCAAATATTATAATTAAGCTTTATACAATTTAAAATATTGTTTAATAAATATAATTATACAGTGCTGTTGTTTTTATGTTATTTTATTATTATTTTTTTTTTTTTTGAAACTGTGTTAACATTTTTTGTACATTTTAGTATTCGCATTCTCCGAACTCATATTGTTTATGTTCTTTTGACCTTACAAGTACGAAACATTTGTCACTGTTTACATTGTTTTTTTTGGTAATTCTGTATATTTACACTTACAAATTCTTTGTTTTTAATTTTTAAAATATATATTTGTTTATAATATTGATATTTTTGTTTCTTCGTTAATAAAAACTAAATCATTTAAAGATTTTCGACATCTTTTAACCGAAAAAAAACTCTAGACATTTGGTCAGGGTTTAAAGCAAAAAGCTTGGCAGCTTATACTTTTAATCTACAAACGCAGAAACAATGTCCGATGTATCATTTTAATTCATCTGACAAATCCATTCTACTATTATTATTATATTTGAAACGTTATTATCACGATCGTATTTTTGCGGCGAAATCAAATTTATTGTTGCAATCTCATTTCACAACTTATTTTCATTACTTTTCCGGTAGCGTGGAGTAGTAGCTTTTTATCTTTTTTTTTCATCATCTACCACTACAGTAATAGAGCTTTAGAAATCTCTGAATCACATGAGTCACTTTGTATTACAAATTCATGAAGTCCTTAAAAAGTTGTATAAAACATTATCGTGCGTGGAAAACAGATGTATTCAGACCCCTGCCATTATGATGAGCGCGAAAATTTAAAATGTATGCCACGTACTGGGCATAAATATGAAAAATAAGAAACAGAAACTGGTTGGAAAAATAATATATGCGAATTTGAATGTACAAAACGAAAGTAGTAGTGGGTCGAAAAAAATATCGCCTTTGTTATCAACGATTCTTGTTTAAGAAAAGATTTAATTGGGGTGCATTAATAGTCGGGATGGAATACCAAATTAAATCCTGCAATGAATATTGATTTCGTATCAAAACTGGACAACTTTTTTAAACTGATCCTTCGGAATAAAGTAGGGAATAAAAAAGAAAACTTCTTTCCTCGGGGATGAATAAAATTTTTCCCTTTCAGATACTTCGGCAGCTTTTTTAATTATAATGTTTGCACTAATAATAATATACAGAGTTCTCGTTTGGGTTAATTCAATTTGACAACAATTTAGCGACTAAACGACCTTGACTGTGGAAGGGGTGGGGGAACAAATTTTATATAGCATGATAAGTGTAGATTTTCATTAATGAAAATACATTATGTCAAGAGTCAGGTTCAAAGCATATTCAAAGACGCCCTGAGATAGGAATACTTAGATTTCTTAATTAGGAAATGTGACACGTTAAGTCTAATTGGCCTACTTCGACTGATAAAGCCTTAATCAGGCCTTGATCCAGTTCATAGAAATTAACCACACAGAGAGATACGTGCTAATGAAGTTCGTCTAAATTCTGGCAATGATCAAAATACTTCAAGTTAAATTAATTCCAAACAAAGCTAACAACAAAATGATAATAATATTCGTATAATTGCCAGTGTTTACGCGACTGCTTTTGTTGTTGCAATCATTGTTTCGTATTTTGTATTTATTTACTCACTCAGTGTCGATAATTATGTACTGTTTCTTCTTTGTTATAATTTTTTTTGTTTTGCTTCAAATAAAGCCAAGGTTTGTGTATATTGATAAGCAGAATTCTTTTCTACTTAACTTAAAGTCTGAATTATTTGTGGAAGAATAATTCTTTTTTTGCTAAACTAACAATGTTACGATAAACAGTAGCACAAATCATCGTTTATCAAGTACTACCTTTCAGTAAATAATATAAATCCTGAAAGTGGTGCAACTCTTTATCTCAAGAGCTACTTGGGAATCGCCAAGAAGTATATTCTAAGGAACGTCAATTTTATCGTACTTGTGAATACATAAGAAAAATCAAT
Source organism: Idris sp. 1 HC-2018 (assembly GCA_022817325.1). Lineage (NCBI taxonomy): Eukaryota > Metazoa > Arthropoda > Insecta > Hymenoptera > Scelionidae > Idris > Idris sp. 1 HC-2018. The sequence continues at coordinate 7,223 of JABFPM010004978.1, read as the reverse complement.
ATTATGGTATATATAACACAGTGACAGACCGATTCGGTGAATGACTTCTTTTTCTTCTTTTTTTCGTCTACTTTATTTCGTTTGTAATCCATTAACAACCAATTTGACAAACAAATAAGTTTATTCGCGATATTTGTCAGTTAAATTGCTCGAGCAACTCGGATCAGATAACTTTTTTCAACAATTTAACTTATTTTCTTGTAGGTTAAGTAAAATTAGTTTAACTTCTTATCTTCAGATTAAATTTTGTAAATATCAAGTGTCACAGTAATTTCAACATATTTTTGGGATTCATAAATAAATCTAAATTGTCTTAAGTAAGAATTTGTGTATGGTTCCATTTATGGGACACCCATATATGGTATACATAATTGGACTTATAAATTTTGACATGGATATCTTTAAGACAAGCAAAAACAAGTTAACCTATTTTTGAGGTTAAAAAAAAAGAAATTACCCTATCATTAAGATTACAAAAAAGATGTTGCCAAACAAAAGCAAACAAGTTTCTTTTAACTTTGCGAAAAAAACAAATCTCTTGTTTGAGCAAGATAATATCTTCCATCTTTTCCAATCCAAAGTTCTAACCGCATTTAAGCTGCCTTCCATTACGTAATTCGCCTCCTTCGCAAATGACAAACCATCTTCTAAACAATAGCCCGTTCTTTTTATTTTGTTTTCTTCTTTCTTTTTTCCCCAATTCTCTCGATCTTCTTGTCCTCGTTGCGGAAAACTTAGCTGTTGCATTACCCTTGTCTGGCTGTAATTGGAAATGTTCTGATATTGTCAATCGTTGTCAAGACAGTTAATCCTTTCTAATTTGTCGATAGGTATATTTTGCAAGGCGTATATTGTCTCTCGGATTGGGGGATGATATAAATAGCGGTACGTCGGCTCAGGGTTAGTTTAGCTCCGGGGCATTAATGTGAGGATACACGGGACATTGATACACGTGTTGTGTTCGAGTTCTGGCTGAGCTACGACGACATGTTCTATATATATTGCACAAGTTCCGTCTCTTTGTGTACCTAGATGTATATATGCTTGCTATGGCTTGCTTATTGAAAATTAAACTTGCGATGGACAACAAAAAGTTAAATCTACAACTGGAGTTAGGGAAAAAAAGATTTTCTTTCTGCTGAGGAATACAATTTTTTAGAATTATTTCTCAACCGTTTATCCTACGATGAAATAATCGGAAATTGTATAACAACTTATTTTGCATGAAGACACATTAATTCGACATTAAGACATATATGTAAACGCAACAATAGAAGATAGCTGAAATAGTTCCAAAACACACACACGAAACAATGACGCGATAGAATAATTATAATGTTGCAATTGCAACTGCTAGAGAACTGCGGGAGAACAAATTTCGCGTCGATATAACCTTAGCGCGAAAATCACGACAATTTGCATTGCTAACGTGATTAGCGTTTGACAACTTTTAACTTTCGATTAAAGACTGTACATTTAGTTTGCAGAATGAATTTTAAAAATATTTTCGAAAAAGTAGCTGAAACTTTGTCTTGTATTGTGTTAAAAGTTCTTTAGAAGTCTATAATTTTACTTTAACCTCTTTTGAGGTTGGCTTTCCTTTCAAAATGAATAAAAATATATTCTGTTTTGTAAATGCAACAAAACAGTTGCAATTTACCGGAAACTAAAAATATATATCATGTAATTTTTGCTTATTTGAAATACTCTGATCATAAATAAAATTTTTTTCGATAATTATACCATAGGACTAGAAATCCATGGGTAATAAGAAGAATGACTTAAGTTCATTGTTTAACATTTCAAGATATGGTAGGTTGAATGTGTATTGAGAAATTTTTTAAAGTTGATTTATTTAAATATTCACTGTAAAATAAAATTGTTTTGTGCTATTTTGAATATAATACTTAGCCATTATCTGTTTAACATTGGTTATTGAATGTTTAATTAGTTTATTTGATGAACAAAATTAAACCAAGTCGCTCTTCCTATGACCCACAGAAATGTTGACATCACCTAAAGTAGAATGTGTGACCGAAATTATAGAGAAAACAATGTTAATTAGACATACAACTTCGACTCCTACGTATACATTTTAGAATTTAACTTAATTCAATTATGTAATCGTCAAATATTAATGAAATTATTATAATTGTCATTTTTTTTCTTCTTATGGAAATAAAACATTTAGGTATAGACAATGTCCGAGCAAAACAAAATAAATACAAAAGTAATTAAAATATTTTTACCATCCAAAATTCAATACAATTAAACGTAACCTCTTTTTCAGGTTCTGTTCTACAAAAACATCAATTTACATTAAATCAAAGTATTTTTATAGTTCCTACAGATTTGTATAATTGAAAGTCCTGAAAATGTAGAAAATTCACTGTGCTCATGATTGAAATCTATTTTTACGCGATTTTTGTATTGAAAAAAGGAGCACTTAACAACTTGATTGAGGCGATACATACGTTGACTTAGACAATGCCTAGACATAATTGGCTAGCGAAGTCTGATATAGAATCCCATTATTGATCGAGGAACGCTCTATTACCTTGCATAATTGCCCGTTCAGCATGGAGTATTAGATCAAGAGTTCAAAGGATCTTGGAAGAGCTATGAGCGATTAAACGAGCGTTTCGTTCTTGCCGGTGTTATCACCCTCGCGTCATATTTCTTTTCCTTTCTAATTGCCTCTTGCGAAATTCGGATTTTACCCGGTGGAGGTATTTGAAATAATCATGTTGGAATAACCACGTTCCTGAGGGGGTTAGTATCCAAATAGAGCGTGACGTTCCAATTGTGATTCCGCATTCGAAACGCGCGCTCCCTCTAATAAGAATAATTATAGGAACAATCGGAGAAAAATACGCGACTGAGACACTACTTTAGTTTGCTGGATCACCTTTTTTTTAATTTGATCGTCTTCATCCCAAGGCATTATTCTTTCTAAAAGTTCGTGAGAAATTTACATACTTTTGTAATTTCGTTGAATTTAAATGAGTAATTTTTTTGTTCCTCCGGGCTTTTGTTTTTCATCTTAAACAGCTGTCAAATTTTGAAATAATAATGTTTCAAGGTTTTTTTGTTCCTTATCAATTCTATTTGAAGTATATTGTATTAAGTGTACAGAAGAGTTTTCTTTTTTTTTATCACTTTTTTTTTATTTCGATCAAAATGCATTTGAGAACGAATATATTTTTGCTTCAATAAAATAAATCAGAACAAGTGAATCAGAAATATTCTAGTCAAAAATTTCAGTAGTGGGTCTCAATTATTCGTCAGACCGACATTATCACTTCGATCGTAGCATTCAACTTTATTATACAGAAAAAATTAATTTTCGATACATTTCAACTAACAAAAGTATATTTAATATTTAGTAATACAATATTGAAACATTTAATTTTAGAACAGAATCTGAACAAAGTATTATTAATTCAATAAATGGTTAAAAATAAGTTGGCAATTTAATTTCAAAATACATTTCGTATTGAAATTGCAATTTAAGTCTATCAATCTTTTTCATATTGATTTTGCCCCGATAATAATGTCTCAAAATAGATTTCTTTTCATCCACAAAAAATCTCGCATTTTCCTTTTATCTCCCAATATTGTACAAATTATTGTAAAGAAAATTATAATTTAAAATGATCATCACTTTATAAAATGAAAAAGGAAAAAAAATAATAATAAATCAATCCAGAAAGCAGCACGAAGAGGATTATATTTATTTATTAGAACTGATAAATTATTAATTTTTTGCAGAGTCCATTCCATTTTTGCACTCTTGAAATTCGCTTATCAATGTTCAAATTGTTCTTTTTCGTCATACCGAATAAATGACATTTAAATCAGATAATTGTTCAGAAATTTACTGCTAAAATATCATTTTATGTTTGGATATGCAGACACGTAAATAATTGAACATAACATTTTTTGAATCATTTTCATAAATTCACTTTCACCAATATGTTTCAAATTGATAATTATACCAGTTGTCAGTCATCTTTTTCTCGTTCAACAAATTTCATTTCAAGTTATTTCAAAAACCTGTTGAATAAATTACAGTTTTGAAATCCTTTCCCCCAAAAAATTGCATAATCGAGTTTTGTTTGACGAATCACTCTCTGACTTGTACAATATTTTCTATTATAACGAGTTACAATCATTTTCGCACAAAAATTTTTACTGAAAACGTATATCATTTTGACCGAGAAAACGAGCACTGCCTGGCGTGAGAAATACATCAGCAAAATAATCAAATTACATGTACGTGTCACGTATTTGACGGATAAATTTAAGCGTTTTCCTCTAGTACGCTCGTCTGATTTTCTTATTCAAGCTACAATCTAAATACAAGAAAGCCTAGTAAACGAAAAAAAAAGAAAATAAAAAAATAAAAGAAAGTGCGATAAAGGAGGACAAAAATGGCCGTAGATTTATTCCATGCAAAATGAATCTTTTTCCAAGAAATCCGCCATTGACAAGATAGCTCGTCTCGTTTTTTCCGCCATTCTTTCTTTTCCGCCAATTCCCTTGTGTGAATACATTTTTATATAGATTATTGTATATTTATAGAGTACAAAATTAATATATTGCTTTGTATCAAGAAACATCTAAAAAAGAAAAACATTTCATTATGAATAAAAGAAAATAATCTAGAATTTAATGAATTCACCATTTATGGAGACAGTCAAGCGAAAAATGATGAAAAATCAAGAAAAATTGAAAAAAATGTATAGCATTTTCTAGCACTTTAAAGTATCTACTTTCATGTGGTGAAAATTATTTTGTGGAATCTCGTTTAAAAATAGTGAAATTTACAATTTTGTGTGGTAGTGTAAAAACAAGCAATAACAAAATTGAATTTCAAATCGATTTTTCTCGAAAAATATTTTTTTACATTTCTCTAACTTTGCAGTGTTCCTTGCATGTCAATTTTCATCCGATTTAGGGGAGAGGTTTGAGCCTAGAGCCACTTTTTGAACATAAATTTTTTTATAAACAAAAATAATTGTTTTGACAAAAATCAAAATATTTACCATAAACTTTAAACATTTTTCTATATAAAACCATTTTTTTTTATGGAAAATCATTAGATTGAATTAACAAAGTAATCTTTTTAAAAAAATGAATATTGGCTCTAGGCACCCAATTTGGGCTTTGCCCAGAGCCACGGGTAGTGTGCCTAGAGCCACTGTGATTTTCAATAATTATTTATAAACAACCCCAATCAGAAAAATCTGTAATCAGCCAGACTTAACAAATGGGCCAGGCTTGGCCGAACATTGGCGAACAATGGTTGGCGTTTGGCATTGGCCCAACGTTGAAGTAACAATTGACAAAGTACTAGCGCAAGATTGGCTCAACGGTAAGATATATTTTGTCAATTTCAAGGACCGGGCCAACTTTGGTACAACACAGAAAGCCAACGGTTGAAGTCAGTACTGACCCAATACAGAAACAACTGTTGGTAAATCGTTGGCACAATGTCGATTTATAAATTGACTTACCTGATTTACTTTAATAAATTTTGAATTTACTAAATAATTGCGGTCGAACCAATTTAATCATATATTTGATATTATTGAATATTTTAGAATGTATAAATAATTTTTGGTCAATTAAGGGTTAATTTTACTATGTTAAAGGAAAAACTTATTTTTATACTACTTTGTATTAAAATAAATTTCGTTTATTAAGGTAAATAACTTATAATAACATTTATAACCAGCAAGAGTAATAAAGAATTTAATACATACAAAATTGTTTATAAATGTAATAACGTTATTACAACTTTCTTATTATTGACTACGGTTAATAAATATGTTTCAGAAATATCTTTAATATAATAGACACGATGTTCAGTAGTAACTTCTCGCATATTCATTATTTCTACTTCTTTAGATGGCAATGGATATGTGAATGCATCAATATCTGCAATAATTTTCAAGTCTAGAAACATAAGATCATCTGATGGGACATTATTTATTGTACGTACAAAAATTGAATCTACTAAAACAATTTCGTTGTTTGTCATAATTACAACATTGTCTGGCTTACAAGACGTGATAGTCATATTGTTTACTGTAACAGAAGAAAAAATTATTCTATCATCTACGATTTCTGCTGACAGTTTTACGACTGGCTTATCAATTTTTTTAACTGTATATACGATTGGATAACGATTTTTGATGGTACGTCTTCTTGCTCCATCTCTTGAAGTCGTCGTATTATTTGAGATACAGGTTTTCTACTTTTAACTATAATGTTGGACCGGCAATCAGATAATGGGTCAACATTGGTAAACAATGCTAAGCCAACGTTAAACTATGTAACATCCCCACATTGGGCCAATATTGGTAGGTGGCGATTTGCCAACGGTCGTCGGTACTTTGCCAACGTTGGGCCGATTGCATTTTTCTACTTGGGTAACGTTAACCAAATGAATTGATGAAATGATTTTTATTATAAATCGATTAATTTATAATAATTAAAGCACATGTTGTTAAGTTTTAAACAATTATTAAACAGACAATTTGATATAATTTTTCAATATTTCTTCAAATAAAACCGATAATTGAATTGTTATATAAATTATTAATATTATTAAACAACTTTATAGTGAGTGACTCTAGCCACAAGCACATGACTTTTTTGTTTATTATTGTTATAACAATTAATATTTAATAATATTTCTAATCCAACAATCATAATTATAATTGTTAATTAATATACTTTCGGTTATACTTCAAATTCGCTCATTTTATAGCGTATTTCAAAAAATATACTAATTTAAATGAAATAAAACAAAGTTCATTTTAACTACCAAAAACAGTTTAAAAGAAAAAATATATAAATTACATTAAGATGAATAAAATTTACACCAAAATATCGGGAATATGTTTATACACGATAAGTAAAAATATTTTTATGAAAGTTGTTTTAGTTTTTGTTATAATTAAGATGGTTCTAGGCACAATGCGGCTCTAGGGTCAAGCTTCTCCACTACTAATCTTTGTTTTAAAATTGTAGATAATTTAGCTGTCTCTAAATGGTATTAGCGGATTTTGCTTAAACAAATTTGTTCAAAAGTTATAAACAATAAACTGCAAAAAGTACCCGATTTTAGCCTGTTTTTTCGATGTTTTTCATTTTTTATTTTTTTTTTTATCAAAATTCTGTAAATACAAATTGTTGTCCACTAAATTTTCAAC
>JABFPM010004977.1:0-11879 GCA_022817325.1 Idris sp. 1 HC-2018 | reverse complement strand
CAACATTTCTTTAGCTCAATATAATATGCTGCACTGCCAAGCTCATGATTAGTCAATCAAAGTACACGTGGATTTACAATCCAAGCTAAAATTCATCTATTAGAAATGAAAAATATGTAAATTCGATGTATATCAAATGCAAAATTAAAATGCTAACTATCGCGCGATTTATATAATTCAGCCGTCGCTCGTAATCGCCACCGCGTACAAGATTCCGCTTGTCGTTGCACATACACATATTGCCCAACAACTATGTAATATTATATTCGAGTTTTGCGTTATTTTTGCTAATATCCTCGCAAAGCGCACTCGGGCGAAACTTAGTGAAATTAGTAAAAACAAAAAAATTGTCCAACTCTGATAACGAAGATTAATGTCATCACAATTATTATCATTAAAATGATTATGATTACCATTGTATATATATATATATATAGCTATACATTTGTCATTGCAAAGTCTCTATTTGATTTTGATCGTGGCGTTTCGTAATCTGTCGCGTCCGTTTGTTAATTAAATTTCAATTTTTATGGGACAGGACTGGCCTTCGATAGATAAATCAATCGCTTATAAGGCAATTGAAATTAATGACAAAAAATTACCGATGGCCAATTTGAAAACGCAACTTTATGTTGAGCAACTTTTGCCTATTCAGCGCAAATTACTTATATTAGAACGCCAAGATGGTTTGCGTTGAAAATTTAGATTATATGGACTTGTACCAGCAAATATCCGAGCGTAATAAAAATTTGAATGGTGAACAATTTTTCAGTGTAATAAAATAAATTGTTGTCTTTAATACAATTTCATCCAAGAAATAAGAAAATTGCTTTTTCAATTGAATTTGTTGGAAATTTATTTAGAAACTCATCTAAAATGCATACTGTTTGAATTTCGTTTTCTCTGACAATTTTTGGTGATGGATTCTCCGAAACAATGCTTTACATAATCGTGTGTTAACGAAGAATGATTTACATGTTTAACTGTATCACATCGATCGATATTTAAATGAGCTAAACTTATAGGTGTTTCCAGTTTGTTTATCTTCCCAGTAGGGGAAAAAAGAAAGCAAAACATATGAATAAGGATCGCTGTAAGAACATTGTGCACAGCCAAATACTGCAGCCATCAATCGTCAATTATTTGATATTTAATTGTTTGACGGAATAAGTTAGAAATAATATACTTTTCGCGAATAGCTTCATTGAATCTGATACTGAGTAATTCATTTTTTCATTGCGTGTGGTCGATTCCGCAAAAATCGCGATAATATGGTAAGCCAGTCACGTTCTTGGACTTTGCTCGTTTCTTGCACGCAAACAATTCTGAAAAGAGAAATACATTCAAGGAGTAACGAAAAAATGAGGCGTGCCGAGCGAGAGCACTGCGAGAGAAAGAAAGAGAAAGCGAAATCCCCCTTGGACATGCTAACGTTAGTTATACTTGAGGCATATATTTCATAAAAGGAAAGCGCAATTTTTAATAGGTCGTCGTGTCTGTCTTTTATTTTTGTTTGCAGAGTCAGGACCAATTAATGGTCAAATTAACTGAAGCCCCTAAATATCGCAAAACTTTTTGATGCCGCGCGTTCATTAACAGTTTAACAATTAAGGCACCAACTCTGATGTCTTGGTTTAATATTATTATGCAACAAGTGTTATAATATCAGACGTGATCGTCTTCTTTAATTGCCATTTTTTGTTTCAATTATCAACCTTACAGCAGAGTGAACCAAATTTCAAAAGAAGTAAAACAAAAACGTTATATTTTTTAATAAAGTACTTATCTATTTATATATATATATATAATTTTTTTTTACAATAATGAATAGATAAATAAATCTTCTTGTAAAGTGGACCAATTTTTCAGCTCGCATTTCCGGTATTTTTGTACAAGTCTTAAAGCCACACTTAAGATCGGTAATAAAGATGGAAATAACCCTTCGGTGTGGCGTTATATTGGTCATTAAAAATGCGCGCATCGCAAGTAAATGTCATCTGAGTCGGGAAAATGTGTGTTATCGAATAGTATAAGCTTACATAACCAGTGAAGACATCAACTTCATCTACGCGTTGACGCGTGATAAAGAAAAAGGCGAGGAAAAGGGGCACCTTAATGGCAAAGAAATCGCCTTTAATATTGTTTTACGATCGGAAATTGCTAGCATCGTGGGATTCGATGATAGCGTGTCATTGCGTGTCTAACGTCTTCGAATTAAATAGCCCTTGAAGCGTCGATCTTCGGAAAATCTCCTATACACTGTGTAATTTTGATCCAAAAGCAGCACTCAATCGCCCGGAGGAATGCATTTTACGAAAACAAGAGTATTCCTTCCCTGCTGGCACGTATTTGGCATTTCAGTTCAAGGTATGCTGAAGGAATTTGAAAAGTTGCTGTAGATTTGTGTGAATCTGGCATATGTATAAGCTGCTTTGCAGATGATATACATACTTATTTTTAAATTGATAAATTTGTCTTGAAGCAAGTTAAATAGTTATTTTGCAGATCATATTTGATTCAAGTTTTACGGTTTATTGTTTTGAGATTTGGTTATGGTTCATTTCTGAAAAGAAGAGGGCTACAAAATTTTATTATGAATGTTGTTGAATTCAAGCTGGGAGAAAACAATTAAAAAAGGTTGACAAAAATCTTAATTTAAAATTTATGCTAAATATATAATTATTATATACATATTTCCTTGTGTTTACAAAGTAGCCTTGCAATTTTTGATTTTTCTGATAATAAAATAAATTGTAGGATTTGTTTTATTTTTAGTTATTATAAATTCTTTAAAATGTGCTAATGAGTAATGATTCTTGAAACTAAATAATATTTTAAAACATTTTTAAAACAGTTTTTTCATGAAATTATTATTATACTATAGATTTGTAATTGCAGTTTAATTAAAATTCTTTTTTCAAATTTGAGAGAAATTAAAAACTTTTAAACTGTATTGATTGAAATTTCAAAAAAATATTTGATAATTTTCATTGCAAAATTAAATTAAAAATTTAAAATTATGCATAGCAACAAAATATGGCATTGAAATAAAAACTTCATTATATATATTTTTCACTATAATTCTATAAAATTTGTCGCTCAATTACTCAGATGAAAAATGATTTGAACGTTTGATATCTGGAACGAAATAAATTTGCATAAAAAAATTAATTTTCTTTGGCATCTCTGCGTTTCACTACAGCAATTTATACGTTATTTGTCAATAATATGAAACAAGGCAACTTTTATCCCTCAAATTCAGTATATATATAAAATTTCACGTCAAACATCCAACACGCTTTAATCTTTATTGTCGGCAAATAAACAATGTAAACTTTCACTCTAAAATAACAAACATTTTTGCAGCACACAACTGAATAAAAATTTACAAGCGATCCAAACCGATTTTTCTTTTTTAATTAATTATCTCTCAGTAAAATTAACTATCAATGTAAGAAAATCTCTTTCTCACTGCGTCTGTTACATAATGCCTTAAAGGGTCATCACCTCGAAACAGTGTCGACCTGTCGCGCATCTTTTCTCTCTACATTCTAATAATATTGCAGCCAGCTCTTGGGGTTCGGCGTACAATAGCAACAAAATTAAAAAAACTGCGCAAAAGGGGAAGTGTGCTTTGTGCGCTGACCGTAGGGTACCTTTCCAGGTGGCACTCACAAACAAATTATGCTAATGGCTTGGTGTCTCTGTCGGACAGTTCGACAAAGCATCGTGCGTCCACCTTCCTACATTGCATCGGATATTTTGATCCATCGGCGTAACGCGATACACGCCGCGCTTTAAGACAAATGCGCGACACGCGAATCCGCGCGCGAGCTATTAGAAAGTCGGCTTTCGTATCTGCCGGGTGCATCTGCACGCCCGTCGGATTAACAGTGCACCTTTGATATTTTAATCCGGCTCGAACCTTGACAGCACACGGAAACGGATTTTGATGTTAGGAATTTGCAGACGAAACAGTGTTCCTTTTTTAATTTATATCCGATTGATTGGTTTATCTAGATTAAACAAATTTCTGCAAAAATAAATTTTTTGTTAGCTACAACTATTTGCAATATATGAAAAATTAATTAGTATGTAAAATGACTGAAAATAATTTTTTTTTTTTGTTTTGAAATGATAAATTTAAATTAAATTATGAACGTTTATTATATTCTCAAACTGACATTTGTATGGTTTAATTGAAAAAAGTAATATTGAATTGTTTGTAAGTCAAGGTAAGTTTAAATTTGTTTCATCATAATATATTATTTATGGCATGGTATTATTCGCTCTTTTTTTGTCTGTTGAATAAAGCTTTTTTTATTTATACTTACAGTGCAATTATGTGCAGATAGTCATAAAATATATATTAGATTTATTGCACCTATACAACAATTACTGTAAAAAAGAACTTTACGAGTTGACATGAATAAAAAATAATATTTAAAACGTTTATTGCATATTTTGATTCAAGATAATTATTAATAAAATCACTTAGACCATTAATTGGCGTTAATTTTGATTTTTAAACTCGATATCTAGATTCCGATCTTCTTTCAATATTTTATCCAATTTGTTTTTCGAAATAATTAATCAACATATGTATATTCTGTGCGTTCAATCTCAAGCGGATGCCAGTAAATCAACTATTCTCAATTACAATTATCTTTACTAATTTTCTGATTCGATGCAATAAAAGACAACAACAACAAAAAAGGAACAGTCCCTTAAGAAGCCCGATGACATAAAACATCCGACACAGATCTAAATCCTGAAATTAACGAGCAAAATTCATCTTTCTCTCTTCTCTTATTTTCTATCAATAAACGCAAATATCATTTCCATCAAGTCGTATGAAATATTCAGTGATAAGGCGAGCCTTTTATTTATATAATTTTTAATTTTACGCTGATTTATGAATAATCGTCGATTATTTATCAGCAAAAATAAAAATTATCCTCGCGTAATCCGAGGCGTTCGATCGTGATATCGATCGAATATATAAATAGTCACGAAAGGGCTGCTTCTCACGGATGCGCGAATTAATGTATATTATTTATGATAAATTCCATTAGCGGGACAACTTCGATCTGCAGGTCGATTTTCCTTCTCGTGTAGATAAGAGCGGACGTGAACGAGACGTGTCAATATGTATTCATATATATATAAGTAAAAGAGAGAGGAGTCCGCCGGCGCAGGAGAAAGAACAGCGATGGGAGGGAAAGAGAAGCCAAAGGCCTCTGATCCAAAGGGCAAGGACGCAAAGAACGAAGCAACGCACGCGAGATTTCTCTGCTCATTTAACTTGTATTGGTTTCTATTAGAGCAAATGCATAAGAACGAAAATCTGATTTGACAAGTATTTTCAAGATAAATTTCATTTTCAAAATAACTTGTGTTTCTTTTTGTAATAAATTTTGGCGACGAAATTCTGTCTGGAAAAAAATATTTTAAGCGACCTTGAGAAGGTAGTTGAGATTTGAATAAATGGTATTTTACTTGACTAGTGGATACAGCAGAAGCTTTTCCCACCGAGTGAGAAGGACAGCACGTGCGAAGTGAGTGTCTGTCCATGCTCACGAGTGAGAAAGCCTCTGCTGCATCCAGTAGTTGAGTAAATTTCTTTTCCTTACGAGAATGGGAAAAGTAATTACTTTTACCGCACGTGTAAGGAAAATCATTGTTAGAGTGATCTTTCTTTTCAAAAAAACCGGACTTCGTGGAAAACGATTTTCCTTAATTAAAAGCGGTAAAAGGTTCGTGGAAGCATTTTTGAAGAAATAAAAAAAAGCAGAAATTTTAGTATAGATCACAATTAGATTACATTTCTTTTTTTCGAAACTTTTAATGCCGAAGAATTTTAAAAGTCAAGAATTTTCGGCTCTATACACACACTTGTAGTGAGAAGTGCATTCTATATAAGTTGAAAGAAATTCTTCTTTAACAGTTAATGAAGAAAATTGTGGAGAATTTTGGTGACAAGAACAAAACGGAGGGATAAAAAATATATACTGAAAGAAAGACAAATTATTACGCAATACATGCGAAACAATATCGTGAGTTTACGAAAAATGAGGAAGTGTATTTTTTTCTGTCCGAAGAACTATCTTAGAGTAAAATAAGGAATGTGCGAGTTTTAATGACTCGACACCGCGGACAATGAGACTTCGTTGTCACCATGACCATTTACCGTTATATATGCCGGATGACTGGCGTTCAATACTTATCTCCGGAAACGTCTTCCGTTTGAGTTGAACTTTAACTTGACAATTCTGCTTAGAAAAAAGAAAAGAAGCCTGCATTTTTACCTCAGCAAAAAAAAATTTACCTATTTTGAAGAATTATATTTTTCTCACTTAAAAGATTTCAGGATACTTTACTTTTCTCGAACAAAATTTCAAAATATTTTCAAAGTCTTAAAAATAAAGATTTTAAGACATTTTAATGTTGTAAACAAACATTTCACGATATTTTAATTTCAAAAAAATATTTGAACATGTTTTTAAAGTTATATACAAAGATGTCAAGGTATTTTGATTTTTTTGTTTAAAAAAAGTTGTTCAAACATATTATTATTGTTTCATCACAAAAAAAAGGTTTCTATAAAAACCAATTAATGAACGAACAAATTTTCCAACTGAACAAAATGGAAAAGTGAAAAGGCCAATAAACTTTGAAAAGAGATCCAAAGCGAAAAAGCGATCGTTACTTATTACAATGCAATAAATCCACTTTACGCCCAATTAAGAACCGCGTTCGCCAATCGGATCAATATAATGAGCTGAATTTAGACGGCAAAAGAGAAAGAGCCTACCGACGCAAAAGGATAATACGCGTCTTTTGCGGCGGAGAAGATACGTCTCGATAAATCGCGCGTCTTCATCGCGAGAGTTTGCTCCAGTTAGTCGCGCGCACACAACAATAATTATATTCCGCGTGCGTGAAACTTTACAAAAAGTGCGTCTGCGCGAACAGCTTCGTTAGAGTGAGGTGAAACTCATGGACAAGTTTTTTTCTTTTTTCTATGCACTCTTTTCTTTTTTTTATTTATTCCATTTTCCGAGGAAAAAGGAAAGATCCGCGTTTTACCGCGGAGATATCTCTCGGAGAGAGAAGGAAAAGAAAAAAATGACAGTGCGGACCCGGTTAATGATCGATCACGCCCTTCCCGGGTTTGTAATCGCGCTCTCTCGCGAGACCAAAAAGAGAGTGCGCAACAATTTGTCCCTATCGCAGCAAGATGCTGCGCTTTGCATACTAAACAGTGAGTACAACTCTTATAAATATATAAAGCAAAGTATTTCAAGTTTGAAATTTTCAAACAGTCGTTTTGATCTGTTAATCCGTCTGCTTGTTACATATATAACTTTGTTTTTTTAATTATTTTTTTATTGTGAGAAAAATAATGTTTCAGTTTTGCACACACGTCGGCGATATTTCATGTCGTGACGACGATGCCAGAAGATAATAATGAAATACAGTTATTTATTGGTGCGAAAAGGAATTTTATATGACGAGAGATATTAAAAGTTTATGCTTGGATAGGACTGTTTTACACTTAATATTATAATTTTAAGAAATGCATCCTTATAAATTCAAAAGTTAAAATAAAAAACGAAGAACAAAAATATAAATGAAACAAATTGCAACAAAGTTACGATTTGTCAACACTGATATTTAGTCTATATGCATTTAAAAGTATATATAAAAATAAAGAAAAATATAGTCCAAAAAAAGTGCAAAAAAGTTGAAATTGTTCAACACTCTTCTTTATTCTCTATGAATTTTAAAGTTAATATAAAAATAAGGAAAAAAAAGGACAATATTTGTGAACATTGATATTTATTCCGTTTGATTGAACTGTACAAAATAAATCTCGCATCAAATTTCAATGTGTTCAATTTGTATCATTCCTAATTGTATATATCTCAATATTCAATGAAGCAAACATTTCTCGATCTGCCGTCAGAAAATATGTTTAACCTGACTGTCACGACACACACTCACACACACTTACAGCTACACACATTAAAACGTTCGCCGGCATTAGCAAATAAAGATCTGCACTTGATGACTGAATAATAAATCGCGGCGAATCTTCCTCGCTCAATGGAAAAGTGATATCAGAGTCGGCCCCAGCAGCAGACACACTGTAATGATAAATATGTTATGTAAAGTCGATGCGCTATCGCCGCGGCACTTGCAACGCAAATTGTAGCCGGCTCAGGTATAAATTTGTAGAACTAATATATAATAAATCGTGTGAGATTTACAGAGTCCGAGTAATGTGAATTATTAGATAATCCTACCGTGGAGCGATTTTGTTAATACTCCAAGCTTGGAATAAATTTGTCCGCGCGCAATAGAGTGACACGTAAAAAATAAAATAAAAGAAGGAACTTATATATGCGAATACTGGTAGCATCCTGCGAGCACAATTCTTTGAGTATAGGTGCCTCGCCGGGTGGTGATCGTGTTCCCTGTTACGGTGCAGACCACCCCAGAATCCGCGGTCGCCTTCGAGAATTTCAAATACTCGAATCCGACCTTGCGGTTCGAGTGCGATTACTCAGCGCAGAACACCGGATTCTTGTAAACGCTACGAAATGTTCTTGTAAGCGTTGCGATAACATGGAAATTATGTTTTTAGTTATCAATTCATGTGTGTGTGCTGTTTGAAGTATGTAAATTTGTTCATTAATCACATATTTAGTTAACTTTATTGTAATGCCTATATGTATATACGATAAGATTAATTCTTATACAATTCATTTATAAATTCTAAATTATAATAAATTAAGAATTTATTAGTAAGTTAATTTTGTAAAAATTATTTCCTGTTTTTTATGTGTAGTTAAATTTTAAACATTAATCAAATGAGAATTTATTGAAAGTTAATTTTTTTCTTTTTTGGGTAGAGTTGTCTGAGTGGAGTAAAATTTAATAATTAATCAACTGAAGTTTATTAATGAGTTAATTCTATTTTAACATTATTTCTTCTTTTTTTCTATACAAAATTACATTTCAATTACAAAGTAAAAAGTCCTCTTGCAATATTTGATCATTTTTGTTACGTGATCAAAGATGCTTGACGATTGGATAAACAAATATATAAAATAACTGAAATTAAAGATTAAAAAAAGACGATACACGTTGGAATATACAATTTCCAGAGTACACTTGCAGTACAATTTATGACTCAATTATGGAAATGTTAAAACCATTAATTTCCAAAAATATTATACACAATTAACAATTTTTTTGCTTCATCCAGCTCATTAATATATTCAACTACAACAGTTATTTCAAAAACACAAAACAATTTAACGCCAAACTTTTTACACTCCATTATTCTAATTACTCCAGATAAACGTAATGGAATCCACGTCATACGAATATTTAACTTCTGACGCTCCTACTTTATTTATACTTTTATCTAAACCCCGCAAAAAGTCATCCACTCCTCATTCTACCAAAAAAAATTCTCATAAAAATTCAGTCTTTATTTTTTTCCTAAGTCAATTAGTTTCAATTTCAAAAAAGAAATCAAATCCAAAGTCAATCTTTATTAATTTTTTCCTCAAAGAATAAGTAAATTTTTCAAACATTCAGGATCAATATACATAGAAGCAGATAAAAAGGGCACCCGCTACCTGTTGGTTAGTGGCGCGCGTCGTGTCCGCTACTGCTTGTTCGCAGACGACAACAGCCCGGCTTGTAAACTTAGGCCCGGCTCACACGGATGGCGGCGGCACTGGAGTGGGGGGGAGGCGGGTCCCCTTAACGTGGCCACGCACTCTCCTCTGTGCACGCACTCACACGCACACACAGAGCCGACGACACATCGCGTACACTCGAAAAGCCAAGCGCGCCGCCAAAGCTCGCACTCCACTGACAAGATGTAAGTTCAGAAACTGGATGGTGCCAGGCCAGCACAGTCCGACCCAAGACACCGAACCGGAAAGTTCGCTCGCGATGACGTGCCACCAGGCGAGGAGCTTTCGGCAACAGGTGGAGCCGCACTCGTGATTTCCAGTATTTTGTACAAACAGACTGGATAGAAATAATAATCAAGTGGTGCAAAGTGGTTTTTTTTGGTGCCGACTCTGAAGTTTAGTGTGCAAAACAGAATTTACACTGAGTGTTGCGATTTTTGCAAATTGAACATGACGAGAGAACATTTTCTAGGATAACATCGTTGAATGACCTGTGTGAGTTCCAAAAAAATGTTTTTTTAACAGTTTAGGGGTACAGTTTTTGTGTTGAAAAATTTTACTGATGAAGAAAGTGTTGCTGGGAAATTTGAAAAGATTTTACGTTTTTTTTAACAGTTTAGAGATACAGTTTTTGTGTCGAAAAATTTTACTGATGAAGAAAGTGTTGCTGAAAAACTCGGAAGGAATTTTCTTTTTATTTATTATTATTATTATTTTTTACAGTTTAGGGATACAGTTTTTGTGTTGAAAACTTTTGTTGATTGATGAAAAAGGTGTTGTAGAGAAACTCGAAAAGGATTTCCCTTTTAGCATCTGATTTCTTAAATTGTTTTTCTAAATAAAATAAAAGATGATAGTGCTATCAGATGGCTCGCGTTAAGTTTTTAAGCGAGAAACGCCGGCTCGTCCATGACAGTGGAAAATGCCGACGATTTCCGTCGTACGAGCTAATTGCCGCGAGCTATAGACAGGAAGAAATCAATTGGCATGCATATATCATGTGGTAATGATATCATTGCTGGCAGAGGACATGTCATTTAAAAGGCGGGAAAATTACCTCTAGCGTGTATTTTCTTTTTTTTATTCAGTCTTTCTCAAGCCATTAGCCAAACGAAATCGAAAATAACGTGTGTGTGTATATATATATATATATAGTTAACGATATGAGAATGATAACGTGTATGCGTGTTGGATTAAATGCCTAAACAAACGATGCAAAGTCCAGTGTTCAGTGAAAAGAGTGTTTTGTTGGACGATGGGGTTGAAATTTCCCATGGACAGCAGGTCTAATTATGTCCAAGGGACAGTCGTTTCATAATAGATTATTCGCATTGAACGTTTTTCTTTTACCCTTTTATGCTAAGCGACGAAGGCCAGCGATGACCCTTGTGGGTCAGTGTGGCCCTTTTTCGCTGGACATTCCCGTGACCGTCTCCCCTAAGATTTGCTCAACACCCCAAAACTGTTTCGCGAAGACTTAGTCTTTTGGTGTGTCATAGAATTCAAATCTTCATAGAGGTGTAACTTTGCAAAATAATTTTCCTTGACGGTTTGAAATAATGTTATTGTTCAACATTTTAACTATTAAACAAGTGAATAAAATGTATTTATCATTGTACATTTTTTAACAATAATTTTTAATCTGTGAATTCTAATTGACGAAGTTCGAGTTGTATTCTGACGTCTCAAAACCAATCCTGAAGTGTGAAAAAATGTCTGAATAACATTTTCAAAGGGATCCAGGTGTACGATTATCGGATTTCGTATAAAACTTTCTGACACCTACAGACACACAGGTGAATTCATAAGAATAAAAAACACCAACCAGTTAATTACAGACCCCAAATTTACAACACAATTATACCGCAAACTTTCTTTCTCAATAAATTAGCAGAATATCTAGGAAATTTTTGTCTGCAGAAAATAAAAAGGAATTCTTGTTCTCATTAGTTCTGAAAGGACACAAGATTATTGTGCTGCTTAAATGGAATTGTTAAAAGAAAGTGGCATCCAGAGTACAGTAGCTAATATCTGTGGGGGGCAACAATGCACCGCGGGAGTGCTTTTACTTAAAGGCTTAACCTAACTCTTTAGCAAAATAGCCTACTATTATCGGCATTGTCGCGTACAACAAGAGCGGTCCTGCCCTTGAGGCGAGTCTCA
>JABFPM010004976.1:0-11879 GCA_022817325.1 Idris sp. 1 HC-2018 | reverse complement strand
AAGTTATGGCAGATTAAAATCAGCGTGAAGAAGAAGAAAAAAACTTGGATTAATTATTCAAATACACTTTTTATGTATTCATGAATTAAACCGATACGAATTTTATATTAGTACTTTATTGCAAAGCGTGTATTGATAAAATAATCATTTCAATGTGCAAATAACTGAAATTTTGATTATTACATTTTAAGTTTTATACATGTTTCAAATGATTTAACAAGAAAAGTAAAAAAAACATTCTGTAAACTTTTATCAATAGAACAAGTTTTCTGTAATCAATTACTCAAGAAAACTTTTCAAACCGATTGACTTGTAACATTAGTTTTATTTGAATAAACTGAATAAAACTGCATAGTTTTCAAAAGGCCCACTATTTAAATATTTGGAAATGCCAAAGAAATGTATTGTTTTCTTTTTTTTCTATTGATAAATGTACATTTATGAATTCAAAATAATTTTTATCAAGCATTTTATTTAAATTGAAAATTCTAATACGCTCAACTTAGATTTATTCGAATTGAATAGTAATCTACAGACATAATTGTATTATTGATATCGATACTATTACATAAATTTCAATTGAAATATTTAAAATTTTAGATGCATAATAATTATATATAATTCTTTATATATTTAATTTTCTTTTTTTTTAAATTCATCATTTTAGTTGATAAAAACTAATTTAAAATCTTAGTTTAAATATTAAATTTTTTTGGGGAATAAAAGAAACAATTTCAAATTGTTAAAAATAGAAGAAACAATCTGCAAGCCTCCCTGAATAATTAATAATTATAATAAAATATTATCTTTTAAAAAAAAGAAAATTAAATTTTGTATCTTTGAATCAAAACATTTTTTTTCATTTGCCGTATCTTTCAATTCTTTAAAATTATTATATAACTTATTATAAATAGTTTATAAAAAAAATATTTCTGTAATAAATAATTTATATGTTTACATTATATAATATTGATAAAATTGTATTATTATTTAATAAGTAATAACATCTGAATAACAATTGATACTTATATTTTCAAAAATTATATCTCAACTCAAACAATATATTATTTTAAATTTTAACTAATTAAAATTTCATTATTTTAATTTAATATATTTTTTATTTCAAAAAACCTACCGACGAAATAATCATTAGTCGCATTTTTTATAATGCACAATGAAAAACCATGCGAGATTGTATTAAGATATCTATTATCAAAAATTATTATACAATTTGACATTACATAAAACACTTTTGTATGAATAAAAATTCAATTAAAATGAACATAAAAGCAAATTATGTCCAACATCAGCAACAAAAATAAAAGTGATTAAAATTATTGAAGTCTAATAAATGACAAAATTGCACTGATTTGCATATTACAATCATTGTACAATTTTTTGTCTGATATGTCAAGTGACATAATCAGTTAACTGACACAAGTTCCTTTATTTGCACTACAAAACCAAGTTACATTTGTCATCTACATAGACAATCTATGTGTCATCAGATTTCACATGAAAAAAAACACGTCATCGATTTCAATAAGTTTTATCTCATCAAATAATATAATATGTAATAAATGTCATACGCGCCACGTGATATAAATTATTAAACATCTAAGACATATATATATACAAATATTGGAAGCTCAATCGCAGTTGCATCAAGTGCAATAAAATTTTACTACGCAATACTTGATCTGAAACACGCGATTCTTCAATTCAAGTGGTTTCAAATTAAAAGAACAATCAAGAAAAAGGAAGAAGTAATTGAACTTTAAATTAAAAGTCAATTAACTTTTTATTCAACTTTTTACTGAAATTATATAACTTTTTTAAATGTAAAAAATACCATTTTTACTGTTAAATGTTCAACTAAAAGACTAAAATATAATATTTTGACAATCAATTTAATTTTATTCAAGAAAACGATGTTGTTATGCACTTCTTATATGATTTAGGATAAGATGAATTACAATTTTGTTATGTACCATGTTTATAAATGATAAATTTGAAGTCAATAACATAAGCTTTTTGTGAAAAACTTGTTTCACAATCATGCTTTCATAATATACATGATTATCAATTCAAAATATTTGGACCCCAACGAAGTTAAAATAATAATAATTTTATCATTTAAACATTGGCAAACAATATTGAACGAAGATTCTTGAACTTAGACGAAAATAGATAGTGATATTGCATCTTTCGTTATTATAGTGAGAGAAGAACTTAATTTCTATTCTAAAACTCGGAATTATTTATTCACTTGATATTGAATTAATTTATTTATGGTTTTTTAAAGTAACGTCAATTATCAGAAAATTTCTATTTTTTTGTGGCTAAAAAATTATTTAAAAATATACTTGAAACTTGTTTCTAAACTATACTTATTGCGATGTAAAAAGTAATGTAATAATTGTTTTGGTAAAAAAATCCAATATAAATTTGTACATAACGGGTTACTTTAAAGTAAATCAAGTTTTTCTTATACATTGACCGAAAAAATATAAATACATGCAATTTAAAACTAATTATGGAAATATTCTGACGTTATTTTTGAATATTTATTAAATAGAAAGACTCATTAAAAAATAATTTAGGAATTCAATTTGTAAAATCATTCGCAATTGTATTTCACGTGATACTTATATTGCGTTGATTTAATGTTTATAAGAATTCAATAAGGAAAAATTTATGAATAAAAAAGAAAAAAATAATTTTACGGAATAAAACTGTAGAATAAAACTTTGAACTATTATTAAAAAAAATATTGTTCAGGTGTGCTTCAGAAGAGTCATTTAGCTTAATTAAAAAATGCAATAATCAATCATTCTAGCAATTTTCAAAACTTCAGTAATTTTCCAAACTTGACCTTGTGCGAATAAATGTTCATTTATCAATTAAGAAAATGCATCTTTTATTTTAAACTACTACTTTATTGAAATATTTTAATTATAATTTTTTTATTAAAATACATAGCAATTTTTCAGCCCAAAGGAAAATGTAATTATATTTATAAAATAATTTTCACACAAAATCAAATATTAAATTTATTTAATAACTTATCTAAAAACTCCAGCCATTTAATAAAACAAACATTAACCCATTTAAATTTGCTCGTGATTATTGTTTGCTCAACGTCATTACAGTTCATACATAATTGATCTTTAGTTCATTTCATATTAAACTTCCCATTTAACTTGTACATTGATTGATGTAACGAACAAAAATTTTCCTCCAATCTTTTTTTTTTCACTGGAAAAATTCAACTGGAAAAAATTCATTGAAAATAAATTAACTTTTTGATTCCGCACTACAACGAATTAAGTTGACAACAAAAAAGTGGCTTTAATTTTCTAATATAAATCAAACAAAGAACTCAAGTTTTTCATTTAATTGCAATCATTAGATTTTACGAGAGAGACAAGACAAAAAAAACTTGTGCAATCTGTGTGAAGCCTCTAGAATTATTGCATATATTAATTTTTTACTCACCCGATCTTTGGTTATATTGATGAGTTGCTCTTTGCTGTCGCCAGAATTCTTGTCGTGTTTTTAAAAAATTTATTCCTTCCTTTGCATGCTCGATGATTCGCCACGCAGAATCCTGATAAGGAATTTCGAAGTCTGCAAAAAAGAAAGAAAAAAAGGAATAAAAACTACCTTTCTGTAAAGTTTAAAAAAATTATATATTATAAGTAATTAGATTTATTAATTAATAAAAATATGAATTTCTTGGATTTATCATATAAATTTTTTTAGATTCGAGTTACCCTAATTATGCTTGCTAATGTATGCTAATGAAATTTAAATTTCCTTTTTTAATTTGATAAATACTAGTTTTTATTGTCTTTGTTAAGTATATCTAATTTAAATCTAATCATTATGCGAGCTCCTCATCTGAAAACATTTTTCTCTCTGATGATGCAAGTTTTTGTTCTTTCTTGATCTTTCTCGACGATACCTGCATCGCATATTTAAGCTTTCCAAGAATACGAAAAGATCTTGCATCTTCGTTCGTTCTTTTTCAGCCTCGTTTAAAAGATACTAGCTCTTTATGTATCAAAAGTTGACGTGATATGTGTATACTTTGTATCAGCACATGCTGCAATAATTTGCATCGTGAGCGTTGTCTTTTATTGTTACAGTAACTCAATCATAATTATAAATTTCGAATTCAGATAATTGCAATACAATATAAATAAAGAATCATCTTATTCTACATTGTAAATTAGATATAATATTGCATTCCTACATAAATTACAACAAATTTCTCGTTGATATTGCCGTTCATAATATCAAAAGACTAGATGACAAATCGCAATAAAAAAGTTAGCTCATGGCAGTACCAGACGGTCTTCTAGAATTTTTCATGCAGACAATTTTCGCATTGACATTTGCATTCGCGTGACTCTGATTACTTATATTTTAATGTTTAGTTCAATGTCTCCGGCTTTCATTAATTTTAAATGATTTACAAACTGTCTTGCTAGAGCAATTACCTTTAAAATATAACTAAGTATTATTTTCTACAATTAAATACAAACCACAACTGTATAATGATAATTTCTTCTAATATATATTTTATTTTCAAAATTACCAGGTCTTTTCAGAAGATTTTGCAAGTACTTTTTATCGACATTCAGTCTGCCCAATAAATTGGGTTCAGATTCTTGACTCTTCGCAGTCACAAGTCTTTTTCCATCGACACTCTTCTGCAAAGACAACGGGGCTCGTTCTCTGGCCTCAAAATCAAACGAGCAGATAGATTTTTCGCTGATTGTTGGTACTCTCGACATTAAAGTTTTCGGTCGAATTTCGGCAGTTTCTTTGAATTGCTCCAAGTGTTCTGGCAAAATTGGTATCTCTTGTTCTGAAAAAAGTTAATTTTTTTTACGAAAAGAGGAAAAAATATGATAGAATAGATAAAACTTACTGTCGAGAATATTTTGAATAGCTTCTTTAGCCTTCTGCACTCCTAAACGAAACTGGTCAAACTCCGGGCGAATCTTCATTCCCCGGTGATAGTAAATCAGACTCATCTCAAAGTCGCCAAGGTGAAACAATGCCTCGGCTTTTCGGAATATCGCTCTGGACTTGTCAACGTCCGGCAGTTTTTCCTCCAATGCCGCTTCAGCGTCCTGCAAAGCCTTGCGTGGCTGTCCCAGTTGCAAATAACATTTGCTCCGGGAAATCAGGGCGTTTTTGTCATTTGGATTTAATTCCAGAGCCTGCAAAACAAAGTTCAAAAATCATGTTAATATTTTAAATTCTGATTAAGTTGTAGTTTTAACTCTAAACTCTTGCTTTGAAACCTTTGTTTACCAATTTTCTAGTATTACCTATACATAACTGTTCATACGTATTACCATCTATATAAAACCATAATGACCATATTTCTTTAATCAATCTCTAATTTGTTTATTTCTTTGAAAATATAGCAAAACCATAAATTCAACTCTTTTAAAAGATATTCAGTGTATAGATGATTACTTCTGTTGTATAGATCATAATAATTAAGTGTAGTTTGAATTCTTTGAACTCAAAGAAAATAAATATTAATTAAAAAGAAGTATACAAGATGTCCAGCGAAGAGTCAAAATACAATTTAAACTTTTTTACTGGTTTATTGCAGCTTAAAATGTTGCCCATTAATATAAAAATAACTTTAAAAACATAAACAATCCAAGATTCAACTAGAATTCAAGACTTTTTGGATAGGGTTCAAAATTCCAAGCTTTCCAAGTTCACTGCACATCCTGAGTTCTAGATGACCACTTGTGTTGCATCGATAAAACTTTCCTTCTGGTTTAGTTCAAATTTTTGAAGTTAAAAAAAACTCTTATGATTAGATAAAAAACCCTTATTAAATGAAAAAAAAAACCTTCTCAATAAGACTAATAGCGATTTCCGAATTTCCACAGCGCATTTCGCGACATCCCAGCGCCAAGAGGGCGCTGGGGTCAGCCTCTTCAGGAATCTGCAGAGCCTTGCTGCGGTCTTGCCGTCTTTTGATTTTTAACGACTGTTTGATGTCCCGGCTGCCCAGATTGACCGCCGCGGCCCGGTCCTTGTCCGTGTAGAGTTCTTCCTGGCGCAGGACCACCTCGCTCCTGCGTCTTCTGCGCAGCCTGGTGCGCTGCTCCCGCACCTCGTGCTCCATCGTCTCCAGAACCGAGCGTCCGGTATACTTTCTCTCATTTCCAGCCTGGGAAGATCTGCGTGATTGTTTTGACTTGCGATTTATGACACTGGAGACTCGTTTGACGTCAGTGTCATCCAAACCTATTCGCACGAAACTTTGCAAAAAATCATTGTCTTGCAGAGTTGGCTTCAGAATGTCGGAGATGGTATCCTTCTTGACTTCAATTTCCGGTTGACTGGCTGTTAATTCTGACATGATTTTGGGGACGATAATTTCGGGTATCACGTTTTAAAAAGTTTTACTCATTTTTTGGGGAATTTTTGGATTGATTGATTGATGGGGTGTTTGCTTGATTTACACAGGCCAAAAACTGTTGACACCTTTTGAGGTGTTGGGTTACCTTAGAAACGGCCAATACTGCGTTATGTATTCCTGTTGAATGATGCGATTTGTATAGTTTGATATTGAATTTTAAAACTTGTTTGTTTCAAAAGAATTGTTTTGAGACGATTTAAGGATTTTAGATTGTAGACATTTTCCAAAAATATAGTAACAAAAACAAAAAAATGTGTTTTTTTGTTAATAATGCTCATTTACATTGATTATATACTTAGACATTATTAATTCTTGAAGTTTTCCTATAGGCTAGTCAAAATAACAACTGTAACAATGATTTTATTTAGAACAAAGAAATTCTAAGTGTTTAAAATGAGTAAATTAAATGTGCAAATTAGTTTAATTCATTAGTATAGTTTAATATGTTTGTTTTACTTAAAAAATAACTATTATCGATATACATTTGACCGATTTTTTAATCTTTTGATCATTTTTTCGAAATGTCAAATTTCAAATGTGACACATGATTTTAAAATTTTAGTCAGAAATTATCATTTTTACATAAAGATTAATTATTTTAATCGTCAAATAATTAATACAATTTAATAGCGATACTTGAAAAATACAATATAACGATGTTAAAAAAACTGTTGTATCCTGAAAAAAGGGGTCATCTGTCAATTCGCCGAAGTCAATTATTTTATATAATTATAAATGTGTTTTTTTATTTTTAAAAATCTACAATTATTCTCCGATATTTGAATTTAATAATGAACAAAAAGATTTTGTATGTTTCATTTAATAATTTGCTCTAAAAATATTGTGAAATTTGAGAAACATGAAATTCCTCATATAATTTGACATTTTTTCATATATTTCCAAATTTGTTTATTATTAATTTTAAAAATTCCGACTGTAAATTAATTTTCAAGGCTGTTATTAATTAATTCTTTAGATAATTTTTCAAATAAGTTATAACTAGTATTTAAAAATTTTAATATTTTATAAAACAAGTTTTTTAACTTTTGTTTTGTTTTATCTTTTTTTTGTAAAGTCTTCTTTAATGTAGGCAACCTGCCAAGCAAAGCGGTTGCATTCTTACAGGGTGAATTAAAGTTTACGATTTAGTATGTTATGTGTATTTCTTGTATTTGAAGCACATGGTTTTAAAATTGTGGTCAAACATTTTTATAAAGATTAATTACTTTAATGGTCAAATTATTAATACAATGTATTAGTGATACTTAAAAAATACAATAAAACGATGTTTTTTAAAAATTGTGTATCTCGAAAAAAGAGTTATTTGTCAATTCGCCATAGTATATTTTTTTGACTATCAATTATTTTATAATTATAAATAACTCAGCAGAATTATCGTTGACATATATTTTTAAAAATATAGAATTATTCTTCGACATTTGAATTCAATCATGAAAAAAAAGTGTTTTTATGCTTTAGCTAATCATTGTCTGTACTCAAAATATAGTACAAGTTGAGAAACAAGAGATTTTCCATATAACTTGACGCTTTTTTATAAACTTCATACATTTTCAAATCTAAATAACTAAAATGATCGTTGACCTGTATAAAAAAATATGTACATTAAAAAAAACTCAAAGATTAAGAATTTAAAAAGAATTTTGATCTATCTAATAAAGCTTACTACGGCAGGATTACCTTGAAAATATAAAATATGAGTACCTGATTATAAAGCAGCAGAGCTTTACTGAGTACACCATTTTTCAAATACTCATTTCCCTCGTCCACTAATTTCTTGATATCCAATAATTTAGAAGATAATCGTTTTTTTGCATTTTTCTTTCGTTTATTCTTCGAAACCATATTTTTCACCGCATATTATATTAAATTGTTCACTAATTTTAAAGCACAAAATATAAATAAATTATTTACACTTTTTCACAAAATATAATAAAAATACTAAGGAATTTTGAGTGAATACAAATAACACCGCAAGCCACGATTGAAACTCAACTGATATCACAATGAAAAAGAAAGTTCTATGAAATTTTGCTCTGCTTAACCGCGCAAACTCTTAACTATCCAATTTCATTCACTTATTCGTGTTAAAGAAACATCATAATATACAAGTTTACTATAGAAAATTAAAAATAATTAAACTTGAATTTATTTATAATATCCTTTCTATTAAAAAAAAAAAAAACTTTTTATTAGAATATTTAAAGTAAAAAAGTAATGTTTGTTTTATATAAAAAAAAACTCAGTGATTTATAATATTGTACATTAGTATAAAGTTTAAATCTAATTTTATATGTAATTATACAAATTATTGATTTTAAAAACAATTTCCTGAAGCATTAAAAAAACTATGTCGAGTGTAAATAACAACATTCATGTTTTATAGCCCATCTTTAACTTTTTTTTAATTGCAGTCTTAAATTTTATGCATATTGATTAATAAATAATTATTTTAACATCATTTCCACTTATTGACGAAAAATCAAAGAAATGAAAGAGTGATTTTGTAATATGCATTTCGCGTGTTTATAAAGTTTGGATATCTGAATTCAAAATCACAATAGATTTCAGATTATTATTAGAATATGCTATACAAAGTCACGTAATAGGCTCATTTATAATTTTACTATAAAAATATCACCAAATATCATATACAAACTTGTCTCTCTCTCTTTTTTTTTACTGACTTGATAAATAAGTCATCCAAAATAAACTAAAATTATTTTCTGATTTCCTTAAATAGTTAAAAATTTAAATACTAATAATTATTTTCGTTCAATAATTAAAACTATAAAAATCTAATATAATTTTAAAATTTCACTGTATAATACTCTTACGTCTTTTTGTTTTTAAATTAACGTAAAATCTTAAATTAAAATAACGGTTTTTGTAACTGATTATAAAATTAGTAAAAAAAAGTAAAGCAGTGACAATGAAAAACTAATAATCTGGAAATCGTCGGATTTCGATTAAACCAAATTCTTCCGGTTGCTCGATTTTGATTTTCCGGACATGATCTAGAGCTGTGAAACAAAATCCTTACATTATATATGCTATAAAATTTGATTACATTATTTTTAAATATTAATAATTGTGAAATTCTTACCGATTGAACGACTTAAAATAATACTTTGTTTGCCATCAGGATACATCTCAGCAGGAAACACTTCTTGAAATATCAAAGTATCGTTTTGCAGCAAAAGAGCTTCAATTTTGCGCAGAATTTCATCACAAGTTAATATACAAAATGTCTCAGATCTACAAAAATTAATAAAGTGGTTTCATTTTTGGTTTTATAGATAAGTCAAATTAATTATATGTTTATGTTTTTAAATTTTAATTAAAAATATTTATAAGAATATTAGAATTAAATGTATACCTTGCAGATTCCTCTTCATGTTCCATTCTAGATGAAGGAACAGGTTCCTCTTCCAAATGAGACACCGGTGGAATGACAAATTCCTCGCCACGTTTTTCTTCAAGTTGAGGTAAAAACTCCTCTTCCCCATGTAATATAGGTCTAAATAAATAAACAATTATTATAAAATTATTTCAAATTTTGTTTCATTTGTGTTTTTTCAATTGCAGCAAAATAATATTCGAAACTTTTAAGTTTACGTACATTTCTGATCTTTCCTTTCTTGGTCCGGTTTCTTCAAATGTTACAGTAATGTTTGGTAGTAATCTATACAAAAAAGTATTTTTAAAATGAAAAGTAATTTCAATTATTCAAGTTTTTAAGAGGATGCGAAAGTTCTACGTTCACGAAGTTAGGGACTTTTTGAATAAAGTTATCAATTTTGTGAATTAAATAAAGATCGTATATTCATTCGAATATTTAATATTGGGAGAATAATTTCGTTTAGAAGAAAGTCTTGTTAAATGAGAATTGTCGTCGTATTTAGGAACCGCGTTTTGTTTGTAACCTCAAAAACGCGATCCTTATTTTGCGCGCATTTCTTTACAAAAACTAATTTTCAATAGCTTATATGATTCTTTGTGAGTGAGAAAATCAAATGATTTAATATGGATTAATATTTTTCAATATTAAAAATAATAATTGAAAAACAATGTCGGTAATATCGGTATTTGACATCTTCTTAAAAAAAAAAGAAACATTTTAAAAGATTGCATGGTGGCGACAAGATTTAGATTACAAAACTTCCTGACAATACCAGATTTTCCAAGCCGATTTTTCACATTTTCCTTGACATAATTTTTTTCTAAAAGACCGAAATTTTTTTCGTTCTATTTTAAACATGACAATTTTACTCTTTATCAAGAAAAAACAGCTGCACAATTTGATTTTCTTACCCACGATTAAGAAAAATTAATTTATAATCAAAATTTTTCTCTGATCTTCAAATAAATTCCCTGACATTTCCATGATTTACTCTGATTGAAAAAAAATTCCCCTACATTTCAGATTTACCAGATTCTGTCGCTACCATGAATTGTAATAAAATTTTAAAAATATGTGTACAAATTATACTTACGTATCCATTGGAACGTCAGTATACTCTCTTGTATGCAAGCTTACATTTCTTTCATGACTACAAATAAACAAATTTCAATTCACAAACTTTGAGGATTGAATAAACTTTTTTTTATCTCAAATTATTAAAATGTAAATTCAAAAAAATTGTTTAATCATCTATACAAATAAAAAATTGTATATACCTTCCTGGTTCTGCGTGCCGTAGAATTTGTGGCCCGGAATCTTCTGCCAATCTATCATAAAAAATTATAATCTTAAAATATTCTGAAGTTGAATACAGACAAAGATAAATTATTAAATTTAACGCAGTTTTTCTTAATGATATTGTTAATTTTAAAAATTATTATGCACTAAATTCTTACCTAACATTTTCTGAAGATCGCTGAATTCTGCTTGTATCTGTCATATTTATATCAGGAATTGGTTCTTGCTGAGGAATGCCAAGTAAAGAATTCGCCGCAGCTTCAAAAAATTGAGCTGCAAACAAAGAGTAAAATTTTCTCGATTAAATAATAAACTTGCATACTTTAAAATATTATAAATTGTGATAAATGTTATTTTACCTGCTTTAATGCTTTTTTTATCGCAAAAAATGTCGCTGATATGTTCATGAGCTCTTAAAACTTCTGCAAAATTAAAGTAACAAAATTAACTTAACAAAGTTTCTTACAAAATGAACTGTTCAATTGTTGGGTATTTACCTGATCCAGCATCAAGATCTTTAAATTCATCTTGAACATCAAAAAACAAAGGCGTTTCTTTGGTTGCTGAAAACATGGGAGTCATCACCAGAACCTAACACAATAAATGATAGCAAAACAAAATTATTATTTAAACAAATAATGTAGTTTATGTTTATTTATTTAAATTCAAGTTTTTGATATATAATATAAACATTAC
>JABFPM010004975.1:497-11880 GCA_022817325.1 Idris sp. 1 HC-2018 | reverse complement strand
TGATAACGTGATGAGAAAACTAGATAATCTATCAAAAAAAAAAAAAAATCTGGAAAGCTCTCAAATCATACTTTTATTTGTACTAGTTTTTAGAACTCACGAAATTTTTCTTGCAATATAAAATTTATATTGATTTGAAAAAGACTTAAAAATGGCATTTTTTTAGTTTTTGTAAATTGAAATATCTCAATTAAAAATTGATAAAAAATCAATTTCAAAACAAGGGTTAGAAAGTTTATTATCTAAACTTTCCAAAGCTCTATTCAAAACTAATTTTGTATTGTTAAGCTATAAAGTTATTTCACTTTGAAGTAAGAGTACATCTCAAAGGTATGTTCATGAACTCCCTGTCAGTACTGTACACTGAATATTGATAAAATCCAAAAATACAATTTACCGAAGTATAACCATTGTAATTGCCAGTTGTCAATTTAAATCCAGTGATATTAGATGCAGTTCCATTTAATTGTGAAACAAGTGGCAATAAAGATACATCCTAAAATTAAATCCATTTTTTAGTATAATTCTTAAAAATCACTTTTATTCCAGTAGGACCTCTCTGTGATGAAAAAAGAAACTCTATAGCATAAACATATTATCATGTCTCTCGAGAAATTCTCTATACAATACAAACATTTATAAATGTATAAAGAAGAAACAATTTCTGTAACGCGAAAAATATTGGCCTATTCCTCTATAATAAGAATCTTGATAACAATTATAATGGCTTTATATTTTATTTTTATTCAGTACACAGCATTTAAATTTTTACCTGAGTAACGAAAACTGAAAATGTTATTAATGCAAGATACTGCAAAACTTTAAAACAGAAAAAAATAGCAGATTTCTCAAAAATATAATGTCAAAAACCTTTTTAAAACGAAATTTAATGTCTTAAACCCCTCCATTACGTACCCTTTATTGAACAAAATCTCTATACAATAAAAAAGTTGACTTTCTTTTTGAGATACGTTATAAAGAAATCCTACTGTATGAAATTTGAAATGAGCCTACCAAATATGTTAATATATACATGTAGTAATCATTTAAAAGTTTAACTTCTTTTGCTTGATGAAATATTTCAGGAAGGAGTTCAGCATTGACATCTAATAGAACATTATAATCTAATGAGTTGGCGACTTCTTTTAAAAGTGGCCGGTAGTCTGGACCTTCATTAAGCTGCCGAACTGTAATAGCTGAGTTGTCAGGACCATGTAAACTCAGAGCACCTTGAATTCGAGACAATGCTTCATCAGTATCGTAAATCGCTGTAAATGATTTCCAATTCATCATCTTTGTCATGTCTGCAATTGCCTACAATAATCAAATTGATATTAAAATTTAATATTCAAAATTGGTAATAAAATTAAGGCCTAAAGCGAACCACTTAAGCATTTCATTAATTTACTCTAAGTTTTAAGGAGTTAAATTAATACACGAAAAAGAGATCATTTTTGTACAAGTGTATGCGATTAAAACTAAATTTATATTCAAATTAAAAGAAAAAATTAATATTAATTAAACGGTTTTTTTTACAAAGAGTAGGACCACCTATGAAAACGTGTTTTAACAAATAAGTTTACACAATTTTGTATTATTTGTTATTAGAACAATATTTGATTAGAAAAATTGTCTGGTGATATTATTTCATTGGCAGAAATACTTTCAAATCAATCAATTAAAAATAGCTGCAAAAACATAATGTTTTTACAAAATTAAGCTTAATGTTCATTCTTTTTATAAGATCATATTAAATAAATAAAAAAAGTTATTACTGCACAGCAATACATAATAATAAGTAAAAGTGTACTTTATAGAGAACTTATGCAGAGAGAATGTACTAAAATTTGTTAAGATGCTTTGTATTATTAAAATTAAATGCTAAAATATAGAACATTAATTAAAAATGTAGTTTGTAAAAATTCTTGTAATCAAATCTTTATAACAAGCTCAATTTCGTTTTCGATTATCATTATTTTCATTTATCAAGAAAATATTGAGACGGGCCAGAACTGATGATATTTAATGGCGGTCCGCTTTATATGCCATTCCCATACATTTATTTGGATATCTACTTTGACATAAACATTGCTGTCTGGATAAAAGTTTACACTAGTAGGTAACATAATTGAATCCTCAATGCGACGAAAACCATACTCGATGTGAGGTATTTCAAAACGATTTGCGATACTGGCCACAATACCTCGGGTGTGCTTATTATCAGGACCAAAAATTGCACCTACACCTTCAGCAATAAATTCGCAAGCTGAAAAAAGAAATTGTTTATTTGATCAACTTTTAATTTAATACAAATAATTTACATCATATCTGGATATAAAAATGTAAAGAAATAAATTTATGTAAATTTCTGTTAGTTATATATTGTAACTTTTATGATGTAGTTAAATGAAAAATTTCTTCTCAAATGTATCAATTAATAAGTCAATAATGCTTTTACCCAAAGCTATTAGTTGATATTAAAAGAAGAAGAAGAAGAAAAAAAAGGATTCAAGTCCATTATACATTTGCGTGAATAATTTTACTCTTTTTCATTGGTTCTCGTTTGCTGAATACGAGAAAGGCTATTTTAAAATCTGAAATAATATGAATAAAATTTGGAGAATAAAAAATAATTATCATCAAGCTCACCGGCAACAGCTGTTTTAAAACTATCGGTATCGACATCAATATACCGGATCATTGGCTGAAGATCAAACGCAGGTGCGGTGTACTGATATTTTATTTGATGCAAAGCATCAATAAATGCTTTATAATGTTCGGTATCATTTCTCTTGAAAATCGCTCCTAAACATATAAAATAAAATTAAAATCATAAAAACACTTTTTTAATTAAAAGTATAATTTCATTGATAGGCCTGAAAATATCGATTTCTAAAGTTGATATTAACATGAAATTAAACAAAGAAATTATTACGTTGTATAAATTAGACATTATAATACATTATTGTATTTTAATAAAAATATGCAACAAATTGCCTTTAATTAGGAACTAATAGAAATTAAAGATAAATAAAACTAAATAAAACTATTGGATTTTTTAATGTTCTTTAAATTAACAGATTTTTTAAATTATAGCATTATTTATGCTTACCGATTTTTATTGTTTTTACTGGACTTGTTGGATATATACACAAAGTTAACAACAAAATGAAAATTTGAATAAACTTCTTCATTGTGTTTCAATAAATCTGAAATAAAATGTTAATCATTATTTTGTTAAAAGATAGATTTTCAAAAAAAGCATGATGCAATTTTATTTACATGTTTCTATTTCAAAATTGAAATTAACTCTTAAATCTCTATATTACTTTTCAGAGTATCCTTAAAATATTTATAAATAGATATTAGAATAAAAAATGAGCTTTTTAAATTTTGTTACAAAATATTCCGGATGTGCGTTATGTTAACGATTTTCAAGATTTAATTTTTTTCTTCTTATTTATTTAACAAAAATGAATTAATAACTAATATATAATTTGTAAATTTATTATACGTTATTTGAATATGCCAAATAAAGCGAATTTCAGAAAATCGAGAAACAAATGAACATACGAGATTTTATTCTTGACAATTAAATTCTCACTGAGTCTAAAAAAAGCAATTCAATCAGTTGTCTAAATATTTTTAAATTTTGAATGAAAATGCATTATTATATGCACATACAAACAATAATAAAAATGGAAAACTTGAAATCGTGCAGAAATCATACCTTCAAAAGTTTAAGATATAAATACAATCCATGAGTATTTCCAACATTTTTTCAAGATATAATAATGTATCTGAGCTTATCACAATTAATCAAATATAATACTGCACTTTTAGAATGGACTGTATTAGCAAACCTCTGAAGTTGACGGTTTTTCGGGTCGCAATGAACTGATCTAAAATTGGTATATACCAAAATAAATATGTTGAGAAAGCCTCATAACCAGTCTATATTAATGGTTCATTAAATAAAAAAAAATTCTTTTCTTTTAAAATATAATTCTATTACAAAATTAAAAGTATTAAATCAATTTCTTAAATTTATCTTTAAAATTAAATTTAAATTGCAAAATAAAGTAGCAATGAGTTATACTTGTGCACATAAAGGTATATCTATATCTACTAAAGACTTAAATTTAATTTATAATAATTATTTATCGGTATTTTTTAATTATATAAACATATTAAAATAATTGTAGCCGAAATTATAAATGAAATCATAAATTTTATTCGCTCTGCGTACTTTGAAAAATTTTATTTTTTAAATTTTTTATAAGATTTAAATAGTTATTTGTAATGCAAAAATACTATTAAATAATCATAATAACTTTTTTTTATTTAAAGAATTTTCTTATATATATTGATTAATAAATTAATTATTTGTTTTTCAATTTAAATTGATTAACAAACTTTAACATCAGTTTAAACTTCGCGCCTTAGATTGTAAAGGTACATTCATACAAGAATAATGCAGTTCAAGTGCATTTCCGCATTTGAAATTGATTTTCATGCTTTATCTCAACTCATGCTTCGTAGTTCATGTCCTTTTTAAGCTGTCTGAAGCTTTTTCTGAAAGCTCACTTAAGCATTAAGGAAAAACAACATAGTAGTACCTTGAATTTCTTTCTGGAAAAAAACTCGTTTCTATAATACTTAATCCTTCTTAAGAAAGAAAATCAGCCAAAGTCTACGTAAAAGTACTTATTTTTATTTTGAACTTTTCACTTAATTTATTATCATTAAGCACCTTTTTTTAAACATAAATATTCATGACCTCAAAATGTCAATTAAAAGTGCATTTATTTGTAGTTTAAAAATTGTGCCTATTTAAACACACAATTAATTGTCTTTCTTTATAAAAAATACAATACATTTTTCAGTGTTTTCAATTTTAATAATTACATTAAAAAAACATTCTACATTTTATAAATCACAATCTAAAGTTTAAATGTACTATTTTGAAATACAAATGTAAAATTCTTATTTGAAAATACCTTTTTTTATCATTAAAGCAACAAATGTATGTAAAATAATTGTGTAAATTAATTTGCAGTAATATCAAAAAAAAATAATGAAAAGGCGATCATCTCCCAGACGGGATCACAAATCTCAACGCAAACGGGACCACGAGAAGTCTTACAAACAGCCAGAAGAAGAGAGATCTCCTCGCAGAAAAGAGCCAAAAAGTAGTTTCCTGAGTGATCTTAAGGTGAAGCAAGAAACAGAACCAGAATGGGGCCAAAAATCAGAGCCGAAGGCAGAGACAAGTAAAACTGATGAAAAAGAGAAACCAAATTTTGGCCTCTCTGGGAAGCTGACTGAAGATGCAAATACGGTTCATGGGGTGGTTATCAAGTACTCAGAACCAGACGATGCTCGAAAACCAAAGAGACGATGGAGGTTGTACCCATTTAAAGGTATACATGTAAAAAAAACGAAAGCTGAACAAAATGTTAACAGTTATTTTTACAAAGTAAAAAACCTTTTTTATAAATTAAAAAATCTTGTTCAAAAATAATAAAATAACATTTTTTATTCTTTGTTTATTTAGGTGAAAAAGAGTTACCAATTTTACACATTCATCGTCAGTCAGCTTTTCTTTTGGGACGAGACAGAAAAGTCGCAGATATTGCTCTGGACCACCCCTCATGTTCAAAGCAGCATGCCGCGTTACAATACCGATTAGTTTCTTTCAAAAGAGAAAATGGCAGTGAAGGTAAAAGGGTTCGACCATATCTAATCGACTTAGATTCAGCGAATGGCACGTTCATCAATAATGTCAAGTCTGAACCAAGAAAGTTTTACGAATTATTTGAAAGAGATGTCATCAAATTTGGATGCAGTTCCAGGGAGTACGTTCTGCTGCACGAGCAAAGCAAGGACGAATCGATGGACGATGATTTGCAACTACCTGATGAATAAAGATAATTAGTAAATTTTGTAAAAAATTGTAAATAGCAAGTGATTTGATTTATTGATCTTTGACTTCACGTCTTTAAACAAAATTCGTCTCACAGTATTTATTGTAAAAGAATTTATTTTGAAACGTCATTAAAAAAAAAATTAATTTGATGTGTATGTTCGAAGAAAATTAATTAAATTTGTTCAATAAGATTTTTTGAGTTTTTTACAATATTTTGAAAAAATTCGAGCTTATTTTCTAAGATCCTTTAGTGTTTTAATGTTAATTACTAAAATGTGTGATTTTAGATTTAGACTATTTTTGATATAATCAAAATAGTGATGTAAGAATTTATAATCATTATTTAATGATTAATTCGTGTTATAATTATATATATTTTTGTTTTACGTATAATATATTATTCCCTGTAAATGTATGCGTTTTAATTAAATGTTTATTGAACAAAAAAATAACTATAAAGAAATTACAATTTAATTATTTGTAGATTACCAAAAATAGAATGAAATTAATTTGTTAATAGTATTATTAACTTCTGGTAGTTATTACATTTGAGCAATTTTATAATCCTTAATTTTATGTTATACATTTTTTTTCTAGATTTATTAGTTGTTTGGAAAATTTTAAACTATACTTGTTAAATATTTTTCCTTTAAATACATCTGAGTAGTTTTCGAGTCAATTTTTGTCTTAAATAATATACAAATTAGGTTACATTAAACAAAATACAATGTTTTAGTATTTTTCTTTTAAAAAAGCTTATGTTGATTTTATCAAATGTCATAGAAATCATTTTTTCGAAAAGACTTTTTTTTGTAATTGCATTATGTGACTTGAAATTTTATATAATTTGGTTTAATTGAAATACAAGTAATGCATATACATGGAACTTTTCTTAAAAAAACTAATATGATTAAAAAGTAGTTATTTTCACATACAAAACTCCATTATCAAAGACAATTTACTTTAAATTATTCGTAGTTGACCAATTATAAAATATACTACAAATAAAAACTTATTAGTAAATATGAACATTTTGCTGTTGGATCATTTTTTTATGCAGTAAATTATACAAATATTTTAAAAACTTAAAAAAAATAAATAAATCTACTGCTCTCTAAGAACAAAAATTTTTTTTCTGAAAATATACAGAAATGAAATTAGATTTTTAAAAAAATGTTATAATTCAATTTTATTATAGGAAAATTAAACTATAAAAATTAGTTTCAATCTTACGTCTGTACACTTTATTTTTTTATTATATGTTAATACAGTGAAGTAATAAAATGTCGAACAAATTTTTCATTTTGCAGAAAAATATAAAGGAGAATGCGTAAAATTAATTATTTTAAATACTTATTTTTATGAAACATATTTTTTTTAAAACTAGTTATATTGTTTTAATTTACTTTAAATACAAGACATTTGAATTCAGAGGAAAATTATACGAAAAATATTGAATAAATAAACAAAAATACATGTAATTTTGTCCTTTCATCAGTAATGTTGTATCTCATAAACAAACTCAATATTTTTATAGATTTATTTGAAACATTCAGTTATTGAATTAAAAAAAAAAAAAAAAAAAAAAAAAAAAAAAAAAAAAAAATAATGGAATAGATTTTCAAATAGTTATTATTAATCAAGTTTAAATCTAAATTTTAGTTTAAAATATTGAGTATGTTTGTTTATAGCCTATTTTTCTTCGCACCACTCATTCTCCTTGCGAACTTGTTCTTCTTCTGTAGCACTAAAGTCGTTCTTGATGTTGAAAGTTTTTCTGATTTCTTCAGGAGTTTTTCCCTTAATCATGTTGGCGACTGTCTTGCAGGTGACGTCTAATAGTCCCTTGATGTCAAGGTAATTCGCAGCCAGGATTAACTCGAAAAGAGTACCTTGATCGACCTAAATCAAAATCAATTTTATTAATAAACAATGTCCAAATTTTTGTTATTTTAAAATCTTTCCACATTTTTGTTGAAGTTTACTTTACAATTTTATTTGCTGAAAAATGATAAATAAAATATATAACTTTTCAACAAAAATAGTGTAAGAATTTTTTATACGAATTAGGACTTATAATAAAAAAATAGCGAAAAATTTATAATTTAATTATTGTTTTCTCCCTGCAAAATTTAGTAAGAAAAAATTGTATTTTTTTATTATTTACGTAGCATTGCGCATGCTTGAATTTCGGTTTGCTATCATTTTCAGTATTTATAAAAGATTTTTCAATTTTGCAGATAAAATTAATATATTACTTTCAAAAAGTCAGCATCCCAGGAACTAATATCGTCTGTTCGCTTTTCTTTGTTCTCATCATCTTCTGGTGGTGGAGGATCGTCTTTGTGGTAGCTAGCCCATTGAATGACTTTTCTTAAAATAGCGGAATTTACATTGGGAAGAGGGACAACTTCCTCTTCATCCTCGTCCATGCCCAAGTCCTCCAGCATAGTTTTGATCGTGACAGAGCATTTGGCAATTTCGACGTTCACTTCAAAAACCTCTCCGTCAGAACTTTGCAGCTTAATCATAGATGGCATCTGTTGAAAAAATTGTAAATTAATATCTTAGAATTAAATTTAAAATTTCTTAAACTGACTTATTTAGGTTAATATGCTTTAATTAACGGCCATAGAAAGCAAAATAAAATAATTACAAAATGTATAAATGTTTATATTTCGTTGAACTAAAATAACGAACATATATTAAAATTCATTCAATCTAAAAAATAAAACAAATTTTAAGACATATGTTGACAATTAATTTCAATTTTCAGCCCGCACAAACTCATCAAACAATATTTTCAATATAATAGATGACACGAAATATTTTGATTTTTACATTTGAGTAAATAAATCGGAATTTTTCTATTTTAATCACTTTCATTTTACTTTGGAATGAAAGTAAATGTTATTATTTTAATATATAAATCACATCTAAAAGTGGAAAAATTTTGGAAATTTTTTTTTTATTATCTAATCCTTTTCGGTAAGAAATTTAAAAAATAATTAAAGTGTTTTTTATTTTCAAATAACATCCACACATTTCGTCATACTTCTGAGAATATCGATTTTATTTTGAAAATTCTCAAAAAATATTTCCATTGTTGCAGACTTTTTAATGTTGGGCTTCTTTTATTTATTTTATTTAATGAAAATAACTTGTTTTAAATATAATAATATTTTTAATTTATTATTAAATAAAATTGTTAATGAACTCTTGGTAATTATCACTTAATTCGAGTAAAATAAAAATAATCAGTAATACTATTTATCAGAATTCGAATAGTTTAATGACAAAGCTTTTCTACGAAGTAAATAGAAATATAAATCGTTCAAAATTTCAAATCCAACAATGTAAACATTTGAATAACGTATACCTTTAAATACATCACTTTCAAGTTATCGATTTTTTGTTTCAATTTTCATTAAAATTAACTCTTTTTTTGCGCAAATTCGTTAAATAATTTTATTTTAAACATTTTCCACAAGCAGAAATGTGTCACTTCGATTCACTGTTTTCCAGTTATAAGGAATTTGGCAAGGTCAAATTTCGTCCATGTAAACAATGTATCCAACGGAAAATGACGGAACAAAAAAATTAAACCCATGTTACGGTATTTTTTGGTTAAATAAAAGCAGTTCACTATTTTTAATAAAAAAACGAAGAATCAAACGAAGAAAGTTTTTTGCTCGATATTTATGACGAAATGAAAAACCGTCAAAGCCCAAAAACTGCGTACGTTAAATCCGCGTCGTAAAAAACACCAATTGCATGCAATCATTTTTGTAATTACCTTGATTTTTGTTGCAGACTGAAGTTGGAAAAACAGCACTTGCTTCTACAAGTTTGCAAAGTATTATTAATGCTAAATGCTCGTGGTCGGTCTGAATTCCAGTCTCTTTTACACAAGAAGCTTGAAGAACATAAACCGTATAACCTATTGACTAGAGAGCCAAACTCGGATCTGTGGCAACCCTCCGTAGTTCCGGCGTTATATAGTAAGTGGCGCTAGTGTTCCCCTTCTTTCTCATTTGCGAACCAATTAAAAGTAAAAACAAAAGAATAACGTTTTTTGATATTGAAAAAAAAAACATTAAAAGAAACATTAAATTTTAATTTAAATTTGTAATAAAATTAATTAATGATTAAATTTGAGTGTTTGTCATGCGCAGTAAAGATTTACGTAAAGAAACGTAAAATTTAAAAAAAGTAAATAACAAATAAAACAATTTTTTTATTATTATTGTTATTTATTTATTTATAGTTATTATTATTTATATATATTATATATTTGTTATTATTAACTTTTGTAAAATTCTGTAAAATAAATAATAATAGAAAAGAATAAAAAACAGAATTACTTTTTTTGGAACTAAAAAAAGTTGTTTTACTATTCGTATGTAAATATAAATAATAAACTTTAGAAAAAGTTCGTTAACAAAAATCTGACTAAACAAAATTATGTAAAAACATTTAAAGAAACATTTGAGTCGACTATTTTATTCAATTTGTATGAAACTTTTTTTTAAACAAAGAATGAATTTGGAGAAGATAAAAATGACAAAAATGTCGATCGTACATTTTATTGCTAATTTGCAAAATTGAATATGTAAACAAAGATTTAAAGTAAAAAACAAAGAAAAATGTAAAATTCGAATAGACAAAATAATTAAAAAAAAATTCAAAAAGAGTTCTGAAAATAAACATTTTATTATTAATAAATAAATTTTTGTATAAAAGAGTGTCGTTAAAGAAGAACCCTCCAGAAGAAAATACAAAGTGAACATAAAAAAATGAGCAATTTCAAGTAATAAAATTCTAGAAAGTAAAGACTTTTATAAAGTAATTATTTTATTTAGTTTTTATTACAGTTGTCTCAAATTAGTGCATATCTGTGGCTTACGGGAAAAATCAGGTAACCCACTGTTTTCTCGAAAAGGAGTTACTAATGTTTTTGGCACTTTAAAATATGTTACTTCTATTGTATCAGAACAAAATTTAAAAAAATGATATTTCATGAGTTTCATAATCAGGTAACTCACATGTTCCCGGAAAAGCCAGGTAACTCAATGGTTTTTTCATTCATAATGTTTCTTTTTTTAAAATTAGCATAAAATTAACAATATTTAAGCTAAAAATCAATATAAAATAATAAATAATAATCTTAGAAATTATTGTTTTACACAATCTTTACAGTATTCAAGTAT
The DNA here is from genome assembly GCA_022817325.1 of Idris sp. 1 HC-2018. Classification (NCBI taxonomy): domain Eukaryota; kingdom Metazoa; phylum Arthropoda; class Insecta; order Hymenoptera; family Scelionidae; genus Idris; species Idris sp. 1 HC-2018. Next base: position 741 of record JABFPM010004975.1, on the reverse strand, counting down.
TAAAAATAAAATGTATTATAAAGTACTAAAATTTTATATAATACTGATATTATATTACATTTTACAATTTGAAACATAATCAGCAGATAAAAACAAATTTATCATATGCTTAAACTGCATTTAAAATAGGGATGACAAATGTAACGAAATATTAATGATAAAACATGTACCAAAAATTTGAATCCAAAATTTCGTTACATTTCATAACGTAACAAACTGTTTAATGTTATTTTTGTTTCGGTTT